>ML434003.1:130564-178733 GCA_005239525.1 Nicotiana knightiana | reverse complement strand
ATATATATATATATATATATATATATATATATATTATATGTTAAATACCCAATAACATAACACCCATTTAGGGTCCACAACCTTAGTATTTAAAGCTAGCTACTCATGCTTAACGACAAAAAGATGAGAGTAATAAATGTCATAAAGCTTACAAAATACAAGAATCTTCACTTCTAAAGCTTCCGAAAGGGAAGAATATCCAATGATGTATTGCAGCCCAAAAACCAGACAAGAATGATCCACAAAACCCCAATAAATCTATTTATAGTGGGCTAAAATTTGGGGTGAAAAACGGACAAAATTGCCCTTCCAAGTCAACTATGCGACCGATTCCTGTTGCATAACAGGAATGCGGTTTGCATTCTTCACGGAGCCATCGCAGATACAAACCCTAGTTTCCAGGTGCGTCGCCGCATTCATGTTGTGCGGTCCACATTGTTGATATGCGACCGCACAATTGCATCGCATTTCTGAGCTCAGCTTTTGGCGGTGGAGGTTTGCGGTCCATTATGCGGCTCGCAAACCAGTTATGCGATTGCATAATGAACCGCATTTTCGCACTCAAATTTTTTCCAAACAATCTGTTGAACTATGTGGTCCACATGTGCATTATGCAGTCCGCATTGCAGATATGCGGTCCCCCCTTGTTGATTATGCTATCACATGTTGTCTTTTTCTTATCCTTTTTAGCTTTTTGATCTCTCTTACATGTTCTAGAGTTTTAAACCTCATGCACTGCACAACATCAAATTCCATAAGTATAAAAGATAAATGCACTTAAGAACAAGCTAAAATCTAAGCAATTTGGTATTAAATGTGCCGAAATTCTCCGGCACATCAGTAGTCCTCTCGCACGAATGTTTCATATAATTTGATTACATTAGGATGTTGCTATTGAGTGCACGAGTTGCACATGTTATGGATTCAAATTTTATCATTGTGTCATGTCATCAGAGTGGTCGTGTTAGATGAGAAGAGGTTATTGGACCTGTAATAAATATTGTCAGAATTGTCTACAACATAGTTGGAAGGATAAATATCGGGAGTCAGCTTAGAAATATATTGTATTCCTATTTGGGAAGAGAGAGCATCATTTCTGATTGATCGGACAAATGGTTGCTAGTTTCTACATGTTTCTTTCATCATCGGCAGTATATGAAAGTTCTAGAGCGAGGCATATCTTGATAAGAGGTTATCTACCGGTATTGGGCTGTTCTGAACAACTATTATGATTGGGAGTTATTGCTATGGGTGTTCGAGTCACGCAGTGTATTATGTGATTTCATCTGGGGTGCGGATATGGCTTGAGTTCAGCGTGTTTAGACTTACTCAGTTTATAGTTGTGAAATTTTGATCTTGTAAATCATTTCATAAAGTGGGAATTTGGTTCAAAGGTTTATGGGTCACGTTAGATTTCGGGATTTCAACTGTGCTGTGCGATTGGACCTATATGGGATAGGGTGACGTGGGATCACCCCCGAGTATGTGCATGGTAGTCTACGCGGCAGTTCGATGGTGTTGGAGGACAACTCTTGGCACGTTCGAGGACGAACGCATGTTTAAGTAGGGAAGGATGTGACGACCCGGTCGGTCGTTCCGAGAGTTTAGCCCCGTTTCCCCGTTTCTGCTTCATTATATGTGGTTCAACTTCATTACATTGTGTTAGCTTGGTTGGCTAGGGTTTAGAACAATTTTTGGAGAGAAATGAGACAATTAGTTTCTTATCTCGGTTCAATAGTGGAAAAAGTCAACCAGGAGGTGACTTATTGGTAAACGACCTCGGAATGCGTATTTTATGGTTCGGATAGCTGTTGATATCCAACTTTTCCTCAAATTATTTTTAAATTTGCATATATACCTTCAAAATCACTTTTTATAATAATTGGTATTTTTCCATAACTTTCTGGCTAAAACCGCTAATACTTTGGGGTTTTTCTTATCTTTTCTGGGTTCTCTCTGAATCCCTAAACCCTTAAAATTTTCCAATTCTTTTAGATCTGTCATAGGTCTGTGTATATTATGAAGTTTCTTACATGTTTTCTCCAAAAACCTTCCTGTTTCTAAACGTTCATCTCAAAATTAGGGTTTAATAACCCTTCTTCAAAAAAATGATTTTTCTTCTGCTTTTAGTATCATTCTATGATTCTTACTATGTTTTAGTGATTTATTCGAAGTTTTCCTTTCAGTTGACTTATTATGTTGAAAACCCTAGGTTCTTAGACTCTGAGTCTCTCTTTGACTGATATGTTCGTTAATCTGTATGAACTCTTGTTTCTCAAAAACGTTTTAAGTTTTTATGTGATTTTACCCTATTTTGCTTATTAGGGTTCCTGATAAATATTTCCTGGCCTTATTTTGGTCAACAATGCTGTCACATGGATCCTTATGCTATTTCCTTAACTGAAATATTCTGAACCTAGTCTCAATTGCATACTTGTACTGTTTTGAAATCGTTTTCATATATGTTATATGCATGTCACATATGGGAACTTTCCTTATTTGTTATTTTCCTACTAACCGTTTGAACTTAACCCCTTCAATTAAGGGATACCTATACTGATTTTACATTGATTGATACTCAGTCCCTTAATTAAGAGTTAACTTTGACTCCTACCTTATTTACCATCTGTTTTCAAACTATATATATACACTACTCTTTCATTAAGAAAGGGACACGAACGAATCTGTTCAACTCTCTCTCTCACAACAAAAAACTCTCCGCTCTCTCTCTTTTCTATGCTAGTTACTACTATTCTAAGTTAGCCGGCTGCAAGCCAAGGCTAACTATTGTGCATCTCCTACTTCCTGTTTGTGTTACTGCATTTTTCACTTCACTGGTATGTTCTAATTCAGATTTTAGTTCTCAAACCAACATGTTTCTCCTACTGTTGAAATTCATTATGTTTCTAATTTGCTTTTACTTATTATTTTCTTGTTCACCATGTAACTAGGATCCTGAACTCCATTCACATGATAAGTTATACTCCCTATGAACTTTCACACACAAAGGCTGGCTATTCCACACTGCACTTACTCTATCTTGGCTATGAAATCTTGGTGTGAGCATTGCCCGGGATCCCTTGAGGTCCTTAGGGAACTCTGGCACACTCGGATTGTGAAAAGTCTGTGAAACATTACCTGGCATTGAGGACTTGGAGACTTGAGCCTATTCTGTAGGCTCCCTATAGTTAACTTCTTATTTTCTTCTATTTCAGTTATGTAATTCATATCCTATGGTCTGTAATAATTAATTGTAAACAACTTTGGAGTCGGATAGTGAAAATGGGTGGGTGATATGCATGTTGTAGTATAATTAAGGGTAGAGACCATGTTTCTAGGTTTATTTTCTCTATGCGCAATAGCAGCCATGTTTAGGTACAACATGCCATGCATTAGATATCATGCTACTTAGGCTCATATATACTGTTTTCCTTTCAGCACGTCATCATTCATTTCCCTAACTTAGAGATCCTGCCTATAGGACAAATAATTAAGTAAATTTCTATAACGTGTCCTGAAGCTTCATTTAGAAGTCCTGTCCTAGAATAAATAATGGTAACAAAACTGCAATCATGTCTCATCATGCTATACACGTAGAGATCCTATTCTAGGTAAACAACGATTAAAATATGTCACCTATGTTATTTCTGAAATGGTGCTTAGTGTTGTGATTTTATGTGCATTTAGAATCCTGGTTAAGTTTCTATGAATCATGCTGCATTAGACATCATGCTATAGGATCGTATTCATTTAACTTCACTTATTCTAAATACAGATATCTAAAATAGTCCCCTATTCTAAACAACTGGTAATTAGTCCTTGCATATCTTCAACACCTAGAATTGCAACTTCTCTTACACTTAGGCAAGCCTTAGGTAATCAACTTAAAAAATATAACCAGAACTGTCCTTTGTGATTAGTGTTCAACTGTCAGCATGCTTAAAACCAGTAGGCAAGTCTGATTAAGACTTCCTCTCTGAGTTATGCAATAAATCTGTCTTTGTTTTTGTCACTTAGACACCATGCGTAGGATCTGAATCTGGACCTTAATTGTGTATGAGACATGCTGTTTATGTGCACTATTTGTGGAGGTCTTTGAGCCCTTTCCTGTTTATGTGCTACCCCCTTTATCTGCAGTTCTATTTTTTTTATTATATGTTGCCTTAGCATTTTCACCTTTAAAACCTGAGGTCTGCTTAGCACCTCCTTTACAATAGGAGTCCTAATTCCCTTCGGGACTGATAGGAAGGGACGGGTAACGGCATGCATTAGAGGTCGATACCAACACTCGATTTAGTTGCTTTCATGGGGTGGGAAAAGGTAGAATATGGATGTGATGACCAGTGCGCTAATACCACGTGTAGCCCCTCTTCGAGGAGTGATTACCGGGTATTGCATCACTTGCATTGATGTGATCCATATTATTATAAACCTAGGATACCTTTTATATGCTTAGCTTGTAATCCTTTTCAAATTCTAATCTCCTTTTCTATTTTCAAACATCTGCATGCTTAAGACTTAAATCCTCTCTCATTTGAGCCTTTACTTGTTATTTGCTAATTGTACAAATTCACAGAAACCATTTGTCCAGGAACCACAGTTGTGGATCTTGAGGGGTGCCTAACACGTTCCCCTTAGGATAATTTCAAGCCCTTACCCAATCTCTGGTTGGTAACATAGTTGTAGTTGAACCCCTTAGGTGCCCTAATGTACCGTTAAAATTGTTAGGTGGCGACTCTTCAAAATTTACAAACCACTTTCCCAAAAGGGACGAGTTGTCTCAACCAATGTCATAAACCCTTTCAACCGGCCCCGAAAGGAGAGCTCAGGGAGAAAAAGGGGGCACGACAACATGGCGACTTGCTGGGGATATCCAGGCTTTTACCATTTCAAATTTGTCACGACCCCCAAATCCTAAACCGGCCGTGATGGCGCCTATCATGGAACTAAGCTAGCCAATAATCACATGTTTATAGTTTCCTTAAAAATCCGAACCAATTTCAAGAATTTTATTAAATATGCAGAATTCACTAAATACGTTAGGCCAATAAATAGTTCAACCAACCCCAAAACCCGGAGCCAACATGTCATGAGCATCTAAGAGAGATAATCCAAAAAGGTATACTATTATAATACAAAACCCCCGAATAAATAGCTAGATACAAAAAGAAGGGAAAACACAGATGCTGCCGCTGAACAACTACCTCTATATCCGCACTCCGGCTCCACACGGAATAGATAGCTAATGCTCGGTATCTGCACCTGAATCTGAACACAGGGGTGCAGGGAGTAATGTGAGTACGCCAACTGAGTAGTAATGAAAATATATCAAGTCTAAGCGGCAAGAAAACACTTGAAAATCAATGTCATCAATTCACAATATGCATAACGTTTCTTTCCAACAGTATAAACATAGATATATGAAATCATCATGCCTTAAAACCAACTTCAGAAAAATGCTTTGAAAAATGTATATTTCCAACAACTTCAAACCGAAAGATTTAGTATGAAAATGAAATAAATCATAAAAAGGCCTCTCGGGCAAAACATATTTCATAATTTCAGAGTAAAAGTTGTAAAATCATAAGTAGCCCCTCGGGCAAAAACATGTATCACAATCAGCCCCTCGGGCATGCCTCAGAGTCACTCTTAATCAGCCCCTCGGGCATATCTCACCATCACTCATAATCAGCCCCTCGGGCATACCTCGTAGTCACTCATGCCTCCCAATCAATCGTCACTCGACACTCGGTGTGCTCACTAGGGGTGTGTGCAAACTCCGGAGGGTCTCCTTCAGCCCAAGCGCTAATATCAAGCCACCTCGTGGCGTATCATATCCTCACAATCAGGCCCTCGGCCTCACCTAGTAGAACCTCTCAAAAGCCCCTCGGGCGATCAGTAAAACGGGTTACTCGACCCAATACACCGTTTTTAAATCTCAAAGTAGTGTAAATCAGGCTGAGTTATGAAAACAGTAAACACGATGTGACTGAGTGAAATCATCAATAAATTATGAGGAAAAATAACAGTAAAAAGCCCCAAGGGGTCTACACAGATCGGCACGAGGCCCCAAACACGGCTTATAGCCCAAATATTGCAACAATCTTTAGAAAATAATTTAACATAAGGTTTTGAGTAAAATACGCAATACATTAGTTGCCGCGGAGAGAATAAAGTCCAATCCAAAAATCAGTGCGCGTAACATACTCGTCATCCGACATGTGCGTCATTCTAAAATCAGTGAGAAATATGAAGTTCGGGTTTTCATACCCTCAGGACAAGATTTATAACCATTACTTACCTCTACCGGGCCACAACACTAGTCCGCTATGCTCTTGCCCCTTAAATTTGCTCCCGATTACTCCGAATCTAGCCAAAACCATTTTAACATCATTAATATCTACTATAGGAACACAACCCAATCGAAAACTATCAATTTATACAAAAATCTCGAAATTCGGCCAAACCCGAGCACCGGACCCACGTCTCAGAATTCGATAAATTTTACATCACCCGAAACCTCGTTCTCCCACGATTCTACACATACCAAAAAACTCCAATCAGACCATAATTGCCTACCCTAATCCGAACAAATTAGCATAGAAAGAACTTTAATAACCCGGGAACTTACCTCCACTGAAGACCCACAAATTCTCTCTTCAAATTGCCTTCAAATGAGCTCCAACCGCATGCAACAATGGTAAAATGAATAAAATTTCACGGAGGCCTCTTTTATACTGTTCTGCCCAGCAATTACACACCTACGGACCCTTAATCGCACCTGCAAAATCCCACTAACAGACCAATTTTCGCACCTACGGCCACTTCTTCGCACCTGCGGCTTCGCAGGTGCGTCCAACTCTTCGCTCCTGCAGATTTCCCCTGCCTAGCCTCCTTTTGTACCTGTGCATGGCCTTTTGCACCTGCGACATCGCACCTACGGCTACCTTTCTGCAGGTGCGGCGAACACCTGAAACTTACACCAGCAGGCATTTGCTGCAATTTTCCAAGTTCAAAACTCCGCCAACCATCCGAGATCAATCCCGAGCCCCTAGGGGCCCCAACCAAACATACTAACACACCCCATAGTATTATTCAAATTTATTAGAGCCTTGTAAACACCAAAAACTACATGAAAACACCAAAATTACATCAAATTCAAGCCTACAAACTTTGAAACTTCCAAAGTTCGTCAACTACGCCGAAACCAACCAAAACACCTCCGTTTGACCTGAAATTTTGCACACATACCCAAAATGACAGTACAGACCTGTTCCAACTTCCGGTATCCCATTCCGACCCCGATAGCCTATTTTCCGGTACCGACCAAAAATCGCCAAAACTAACTTTCGCCAATTCAATCCTAATACGACACCGAACATCAAAACTTCATTTCGAACACACTCCTAAGTGCCAAATCACCTAACAGAGCTATCCGAGCCATAAAATCCGCATTCCGAGGTCGTTCACTAATAAGTCAACTCTCAGCTGACTTTCTCAACTTTTAGGATACTTTTAGGAGACTATATGCCTCAATTCTCACCATGACCACTACGGACCCAAACCAACTGACCCAATACAACATAAACAGGCTAGAAATATATGACAAATGCAGAAAAGGGGGAAACGGGGCAAATCTCACGGAACGACATGGGGAGTGTATTGTTACAAGATGATGCGCCTAAAGAATGTAGGGGCCACCTACATGAGGGCCATGACCACCATATTCCATGACACGATTCACAAGAAGATCGAGGTGTATGTGGATGATGTCATTATCAAATCAAAGAAATATGTTGATCACATGGAAAATTTGGGAAAGTTCTTCAATAGATTGCGAAAATACAATCTGAAACTAAACCCCGCGAAGTGTGCATTCGGGGTTCCGGCTGGGCAGTTGCTGGGGTTTATTGTAAACCGCCGGGGAATAGAATTGGATCCGTCAAAAGTGAAATCCATTCAAGAACTACCACTACCAAGGAACAAGAAAGATGTGATGAGTTTCTTGGGGAGGTTTAATTACATCAACCGGTTTATAGCACAGCCTACAGTCATCTGTGAGCCAATCTTTAAGATGCTGAAGAAGGACGCTGCGACCAAGTGGACCGATGATTGTCAAAAGGCTTTCGACAGAATCAAGGAATATTTATCAACTCCGCCAGTCCTAGTACCGCCCGAGCCAGGCAGACCTCTGTTACTCTATCTTGCCGTGTTAGATGGAGCTTTCGGCTGTGTTCTGGGGCAGCACGATGAAACGGGAAGGAAGAAACAAGATATTTATTACCTCAGCAAGAAGTTCACTCCATATGAGGCTCGGTATTCTCTACTAGAGCATACATGTTGTGCTCTAACTTGGCTCGCCCAAAAGTAGAGACATTACTTCTGTGCCTACACAACATATTTCATATCAATGGATGGATCCATTAAAGTACATCTTTCAGAAGCCCATGCCACTGGAAAGCTATCCAAGTGGCAAATCCTGCTGAGCGAATTCGACATTGTTTACATGACTCAGAAGGCAGTTAAAGGACAAGCTCTGGCAGACCATCTTGCTGAGAATCCCGTGGACGGAGGATAAGAACCCCTGAAAACATATTTTCTTGATGAAGAGGTATCATTCATAGGAGAAATATTTCAGAATCCTATGATGGTTGGAGGATGTTCTTTGATGGAGCAACAAACTTCAAGGGAGTTGGTATTGGAGCAGTCCTAGTATCAGAGATCGGTCAACATTATCCGATATCCGCCAAACTCAGGTTCCCTTGCACCAACATTATGGCTGAATATGAAGCCTGTATCTTAGGGCTCAATATGGCCATTGACATGAACGTCCAGGAGCTGTTAGTGATCGGTGACTCAGACCTATTGATACATCAGGTACAACGAGAATGGGTAACAAAGAATTCCAAGATACTGACGCATTAGTTACTTTGTCCTCAATGATCCAGCATCTGGACAAGAATTTCATTGACCCTATTCCTATAAAATCCATAATCAGCCAGCTTACTATGCCCATGTCAAAGAAGAAGCAGACGAAAATCCTTGGTTTCATGACATCGATGAGTACTTAAAGAAAATCTTTCTGCATCAAGATGAATCCAAGGGGAAGTTCTCTCCCAACTGGAAAGGTCCATACATGGTTCATAGAGTGCTGACAGGAGGAGCACTCACACTTGTAGAAATGGATGAAGAAGTTCTGCCAAAATCGATCAATTCAGATGCAGTCAAGCGCTACTATGTGTAATCGTTATGCTTTCTCAGTAATGTAAATTGAACTACACCTGACGTGATTCCTATTTAAGAGGGGATACGTAGGCAGCCCTATGGGTTCAGTCACAATTCAATAAAAATATATTTTTTTTCGCAATTGGAAACTGGGGCAGAGTTTCGAAGAGGACCCTCAAAATTTTGAAGCGACCAGCAGTCCACAAGCATTCACCCAGCCAACTGGGGCAGACTTTTGAGGAGGACCCTCAAAATTCTAAAGCAAGTTCATCCAATCGTCGTACGAGCATCAGTTAGAGGCGTCAACCCAGCAAACTAGTGCAGAAGTTTGAGGAAGACCCTCAAAATTTCGTAGCAGGAGAGGTTGCAATGTCTCAAGCCGTGTCATGTCGTCGATTCATCTAAAACTATATTAGATTATATATTATATCTTACAAAATCATGCATATTTTTTTTGAAGCAGCTTGTTTAGCGAACACTATCCTAATGATACAAACAATATCATCATGATCAAGCAAACAAACCAAACAGAGCCAGTAGGAATACGAACTAACTTTTCCCCTTTACAAAACTCATGATCTTTATTTGGATGCAGGCACAAAATTGCAAAAACCCCAAAACATATTATCCACTCAAAGGACAACCATCGTTCCTCAAACTCGTCATGCCAACATTTATTATCAGCACAAACGATGCTTCATTATCACAATGCTCTACCGCAATTTAACACCAGCTAAGAATTTCTGTTGTCCTTCCTTAAATCTTGCATAAGGCTACCATTCTGCCTTCCGAGGTTAAACGCTACCTCCATCTGCATTCGCATATTGCATAAGGCTGCCATTCTGCCTTCCGAGGTTAATTGCTACCTCCATCTGCATTCGCATATTGCATAAGGCTACCTTTCTTCCTTTCGAGGTTAAATGCTACCTCCATATGCATTCGCATCCTGCATAAGGATACCTTTCCGCCTTCCGAGGTTAAATGCTACCTCCATCCGCATTAACATCTTGCATAAGGCTACCATTCTGCCTTCGGAGGTTAAAATCTACCTCCATCTGCATTTTCATATTGCATAAGGCTACCATTCTGCCTTCAGAGGTTAAACTCTACCTCCATCTGCATTCGCATATTGCATAAGGCTACCTTTATGCCTTTCGAGGTTAAACGCTTCCTCCATCTACATTCGCAGATTGCATAAGTCTACGTTTCTGCCTTCCGAGGCTAAACGTTGCCTCCCATTTACTTCTCAAAAGCAATCAATGCCTATCGCATTATTTACTGCATTTTTCTTTTGGGCTAAGCTCTGCCCCTTTAACTCACAAGACTAAGCTCTGTCTTGTCAGAATCATACTATTGCATCTTCACGGGCTGAAATATCACCAACTTATCCAAAGGCGTCATCGTTCGGAGGCACCATCTCATGGCCCGAGAACACCATGTCATGGCCTGAGATCTCTTTTATCAGTTTGCATATCATTATTTAAAGTGATCATGGTTCGAAGGCATCATCTTCATGGCCTGGGAACATCATTTTATGGCCTGTGAATCCTGCATCAAGCAATTCATGGCCTAGGACATCATGGTCTAAAGACGTTATCCTTAACCATCCGAAGACAACATTCATAGTCCAACGGGAATTTGCATCATGTTTAAATTACTCACGATATGCTTGTATTACTCATTTGCTGGTAACCCAGCAAGCAACAGCTCCCGGCAGTAGCGATCCCACTCCAGTTCTCTTAATTACCCCGTAAGTCGTTCATTCAATCAGTCTTATGGCGTTTCATGCCATTTTCCAGCCATTTTCGACCGTTCGAAGATCTATGACTTTCTGGCTAAAACCGGTAATACTTTGGGGTTTTTATTATCTTTTCTGGGTTCTCTCTTAAACCCTAAACCCTTAAACTTTTTCGATTCTTTTAGATCTATCATATGTCTGTGTATATTATGAAGTTTTTTTTACATGTTTTCTCCCAAAATCTTCCTGTTTCTATATGTTTCTTCATCTCTAAATTAGGTTTTGATAACTCCTCTTTCAAAACATTATTTTTCTTCTGGTTTTAGTATCATTCTATGATTCTTACTATGTTTAATAATTTATTCGAAGTTTTCCTTTCAGTTGACTTATTATGTTGAAAACCATAGGTTCTTAGACTGAGTCTCTCTTTGACTGATATGTTCGTTTAATTTGTATGAATTCTTGTTTCTCATAAATGTTTTAAGTTTTTCTGTGATTTTACCCTATTTTGCTTATTAGGGTTCCTTATTTTGTTTTCTTCCGCTTATATCATGTTCGTTTGTTAATTCCTTTAGTCATTTACTGTGTGCTAGTATTGAATCCTTGATTCTATGTGATTCTTTACTTTGCTATGCTTTTACTTGCCTATTATTTGTTTAATGTGTGTTATTCTTAATCGAATCCCTGATTCTCTAGGATTGGTGTCCTTCACTGATCCCCTATGGTAATAACTTACGGATTTACAACCTTTAAAATATTTCCTGGCCTTATTTTGGTCAACTATGCTGTCACACGGATCCTTATGCTATTTCCTTAACTGAAATATTCTGAACCTAGTGTAAATTGCATACTTGTACTGTTTTGAAATTTTTACCTTATATATTATATGCATGTCACACATGGGAACTTTCCTTATTTTTTATTTTCCTACTAACGGCTTGAACTTAACCCCTTCAATTAAGGGATACCTATACTGATTTTACATTGATTGATACTCAGTCCCCTAATTAAGGGTTAACTTTGATTCCTACATTTACCATCTGTTTTCAAACTATATATACACTACTCTTTCATTAAGCAAGGGACATGAACTAATCTGTTCAACTCTCTCTCTCTCTCTCATAACTATAAACTCTCCGCTCTCTCTCTTTTCTGTGCTAGTTACTACTATTCTAAGTTAGTCGGCTGCAAGCCAAAGCTAACTATTGTGCATCTCCTACTTCCTGTTTGTGTTATTGCTTTTTTCACTTCACTGGTATGTTCTAATTAAGATTTCAGTTCTCAAACCAACATGTTTCTACTATTGTTGCAATTCATTTTGTTTCTAATTTGCTTTTACTTATTATTTTGTTGTTCATCATGTAACTAGGATCCTGAACTCCATTCACATGATAAGTTATACTCTATTTCTCATAACCAGCATGTCTTTATGTACTTGATACATATTCTATGGAATCTTCATGCCTATGTTTGGTACATTAGTTTGATTAGCGTAAATCCTACTGTCTTGAACTATTTGGTCATGTTATGTTAGTATAATCCTACAGCCTACTGTATCCCCCAATCCCCTGAATCCTTAGGAACTTCTGATTGTGTACTGCCTACTACATATTTTCCTTCACATGCTCTGTATTTGTCCCTCAAATCGCATTACCCCTGCTTGTGATTTTTGGACTATTCCTGGTCCTTTGTGTGATGTTGAACTTGGTGTTCCTGCCCTTTTGGTGGTTAAACTTCTTTGTTATAAAACTATTCCAATCATGTTTCCCTCTTCAAAACTGTTTTCTTACTTTCCCTCTTCAAAACTGTTTTCTTACTTACCCTTTTCAAGCACTCTCACATATACTCTTAGAAGTCTAGGTTCTGGGCCCTCTGTGTGAGCATTGCCTTGTGACCCTTAAGCTCCCTCTGAACTTTGACACACAAAGGCTGACCATTCAACATTGCACTTACTCAGTGTTCGTTATTGGGAGAGATTAAGGCTCGACAGTTTGATGATCCGTACTTGGCAGAGCTACGGGAGACAGTGGTTCAAGGTGGTGCCAATGAGGATACTATTGGCGAAGATGGTGTTCTAAGACTTCAGGGCCATTTATGTGTTCCTAATGTCGATGGCCTGAGAGGGAGGATTCTAGAGGAGGCACACAGTTCTCGGTATTCTGTTCATCCAGGTGCTACGAAGATATATTGTGATTTGAAGTAGCATTACTAGTGTAGGCGGATAAAGAGGGACATTGTGGAGTATGTACCAGCAGGTGAAGTATGAGCACCAGAGCTTAGGAGGCCTACTTCAGCAGATGCCCATTCCTGAGTGGAAATGGGAATGCATCACTATGGACTTCGTGGCTGGGTTGCCTCCGACTTTGCGGAAAGTTGACGCGGTTTGGGTCATTATGGATAGATTGACCAAATTGGCACATTTCATTCCTATAGCTACTACATATACTTCTGAGAGTTTAACCCAGATCTACATTTCGGAGATAGTCCGGTTGCACGGTGTGCCAGTGTCCATTATATCAGATCGAGGTCCTCAGTTCACCTTGCACTTCTGGAGAGCATTGCATAGTGAGATGGGTACCCAGATAGACCTCAGCACATCGTTTCACCCTCAGACTGATGGCCAGGTTGGAGGACATGCTCAAGGCATGTGTGATTGATTTCGTAGGTCAGTGGGACCAGTTCTTGGTTTTTACCGAGTTTGCTTACAGTAATAGTTATCACTCCAGCATCTAGATGGATCCATTTGAGGCTTTGTATGGTCGGCGATGTCGTTCTCCTATCGTGTGGTTTGAGCCTAGAGAGGCTAAGTTATATGGCACCGACCTGGTGAGGGAAGATTTGGAGAGGGTGAAGTTTATTCAGGAGAGGCTCCGCACAACACAGTCCAAACAGAAGAGTTACGCGGATCAGAGGGCGCGTGATGTATCATTTATGGAGGGAGACAATGTTCCGTTGAAGGTTTTGCCGATGAAGGGTATTATGAGGTTTGGGAAGAAGGGAAAGTTGAGCCCGAGGTTTATAGGTCCCTTCGAGGTGTTGAGGCATGTTGGCGAGATTTCTTATGAGCTAGCTTTACCTCCCAGTTTATCAGGAGTTCATCCGGTATTTCATGTATCCATGCTCTGGCGGTACCACGCCGACTTCTCTCACGTGGTTGATTTTAGCACTATTCAATTAGATGAGAGTTGGGCTACGAGGAGGAGCCAGTTACTATTATTGATAGACATGATTGCCAGTTGAGGTCCAAGAGAGTTTCTGCGGTGAAGGTCCATTGGAGGGGCGACCAGTCGATGAAGCGACCTGGGAGTACGAGGAGGACATGCGGAGCAGATATCCGTACTTATTCAGCACTTCAGGTATCATTCTAGACCCGTTCGAGGATGAACGTTTGTTTAAGAGGTGGAGAATGTAACGACCCGACCGCTCGTTTTGCGTTATCAGACCCCGTTCCCCTAAATGAAACTTCCCATAGCGGCATATTGTGATTTATGACTTGCAGGGACAGGTGGTTCGAGTTTCGGAAGTGTTTAGAACAATATTGGAACACTTGGTTCCTTCAGGTTGGCCTTTAACGCGAAGTTTGACTTTGGACAACATTTTGAGTATAAGACCTTGGAATGGAAATTCAACGATTCTGGTAGCTTCGTATGATGATTTCAGACTTGGGCGTATGTTCGGAATGGGTTTTGGATTACCCGAGAACATTTCGGCGTGCAATATCGAAATAAGAGTTTCCTTAAGTTCATATTGTGGTTTGGGGCGTGTTTTTGTGTTATCTAGGTCTGAACGGAATTCTGAGATCGGTAATAGTTCCCTTATGTCATTTATGACTTGCCTGCAAAACTTGGTGTCATCCGAGTACTGTAGGTCGGTTCGGCGCATTGTTAGCGAATTCAAGAAACTTAAAGTTCCTAAGTTTGATTATAGGGGTTTTGAGGTGTGATTTTGAGTTTTAGCGTTGTTGTGGGTGTTCTGAAGGCTTGAGCGAGTCCGTATTATGATTTGGGACTTGTTGGTATATTTAGACGGGGGCTCTGGTGGGCTCAGGTGCCTCTCGGGCACCAAACGAGGCCAAAAACCCGCTGAAGCAGTTGCTGGTGCAACCTGATCTGGTGTGATCGCAGGTGCGGTTGCCCAGTCGCATGTGCGAGACCGCTCCTGCGGTCCCAGCCTCGCACGTACGACCCCAATGTGGGCTGCCCAGTTCTTGTAGGTTCGGTCCCTTCCCCGCTGGTGCGGAGCCACAGGTGCAGACTCCTGCCCCCAAGTGCGAGCCTAGGCCCTTGTCCCATTTTTCGCAGGTGCGAGACTGCAGGTGTGGGCCTTGAGCCGCAGGTGCGGAACCAATCTAGCCAGTGTGTTCTTTTAAAGCACAGGAAATGTTCATTTTCTCCATTTTTCTTCCACCATTGTCAACCTAGAGAGCTTGGGAAAGGGCCAATCCACCTAGCTACTAAAAGGTAAGTAAATTCTACCCTAAAGTTAGTTAATGCATGATTCCTAGTTGAATATAATTACCTAATTAGTGAAAAATTAAGGATTTGGGTAGTAACCTAGGGCTTTCGAGAATTTAGAGAATTACCCGTGAATTGGCTATAAAATCATACAAAAATCATATATTAACGATCTTTAGGTTATGGGTGAGAGTTTCCTTCGAGAATATTTGGAATCCGAGCGTGCGGGCCCGGGGATGGATTTTAGGATTTTTTCAAGAATGATGAATTGACTAAACAAGTAGGAGAATTCCATGCTTTGAGTATAATTTGATATATTTGTATAACATTGGCTAGTTTCGAGTCCTTGGGTGACGAGTTTAGAGTTTCGGGCGCGTTCTTGGTCCGGGAAGTAGATTCGACACGAGGTGAGTCTCCTTTCTAACTTCGTAAGAGGGAATTGTCCCCATAGGTGATTTAAATGCTATGTGTGATGTTTCTGGGGGATATGTACGTACAGAGTGACGAGAGTACGTACGTAGCAACTATTATTATTATGTACGAGTAGTTAAGCCCACATCATGCCTTGTGTTCTTCCTCGTAATGGATTATATGTTATGAATTCATGTGATATGTAGCATTGTTTCCCTGAGATTTATGGAATTTGATAATCTGAAGAAGTTGATTATGGAAGGTAATTTTAAAAAGAATATTGTGTGTGGATGTGATTGCGTCACAATTTACATTCCATGAGCGGAGTGTGATTTCCCACACGCTCATGGGAGTGGACCGTACGTCACGGCGGATTGAAAGATGCACTTATAGTTCGGGCTGTTCGACCCTCGACAGTGCATATATATGGTTATATTATGGCAAAGATGCACTTACAGTTCGGGCCGTTCGACCCTCGGTAGTGCATTAATATGATTATTTTATTGTAAGGATGCACTTATGGTTTGGACCGTTCGACCCTCGGCAGTGCACATATACGATTACTTTTATGGCTTAGGCCAGTTGCCCTTATCCGGCATGCACATGATAAATTGTTACTAAATTCATGGATATTGATTTGACATATATTTGAGGGAAGATGAAGTAGTGATTGTTTATTTATTTCCAGTATTTACTTGGATTTCAGTGCCTTATATATTTGCTGCTTCACTACCTTTACATGCCTATTGTGTTCATCATATTCTGTTAAATTATATTGTTGGACCTTAGTGAGTGTCAAGTCGACCTCTCGTCACTATTTTTTCGAGATTAGACGGGATACTCACTGGGTACATATCTATTTATGTACTCATGCTACGCTTTTGTATTTAATTGTACAGGTTCTAAGGCTGGCGCATCTGGTTGTCAGACCGGAGCTTGATTCTGATTATAGTCGGACCTGACTTCACGGTGAGCTGCTTCTCCTGGCGATCCTCGACAGCACCATGGAGTTTTCTTTTGCTTATTTCCCGTCTATTTCTTTCAGACAGTGTGGGAATGTATATTATATCTTTTGTATATTCTGTTAGTATGCCCATAGGACTTGTGACACTAGTTCCTGGCACACACGTGGTAGTTATTATGGATTACAGGTCTGTATATATATATATATATATATATATGTATATATGTATATATATATATATATGTATATATGTATATATATATATATATATATATATTGGCTCACGCCTCCTTATGACCTCTTTTGATTAAAACTGGCTAATTATCTATTTTTTTAATTTATGTTCTAAGCTTTAAAAACTTGGTATATGTTGAAATATTTAACCAAATAAGAAAGATCCACTAGTAAATTGAGTGTTGGCTTGCCCGACCTCGCTGTTGGGCGCCATCACGACCTGAGTTAGGATTTTGGGTCGTGAAAAAATGTAATGCACAAAATACATGAAACCTCACATACACATGACACACGTCTCACTCAGGATCTGACTCGTCAAGGCACTCTAATCAAAGCAGTTAAGCATAGTTAAGATCATACAATTTAAGGTACTTATACAAGAGTCAAAAAATGAGCCTAAGTGTCGCAGCTAAAGCAATTACTATTCTCAAATTCTAATAAAGTCAAGAGATATTGCCTTCAATTCAAACCATAGCACAAGGGTTCCTATTTCTAAACATAAAAACTAACTACCCCGATTCAAACAAAATACTTGGAAAAGAACAAAATAATGATTGTGTGTATATTCGAATATTATGTTATTGTATTTACAAAATTTAAGTTCACATTATTACACATATATATGTTATAACTAAAATTTTTCACTAACAATGGTTGTTTACCTCCCACTTATTTGACGTTGAAATTGATGGACTTCCGTTTTTTTTTCACCATATTTAACATCTAACGTGGGAATATGATTACAAAATTATAACTTATTCGCGCGGTCAAGTACCCAAGTGCTATGAATATAACTGGCAAATCAGAGGTGACAAAACATTTAGGTGGGGGTTGGGCTTGGTCCACGTGCGGAATAGATATAAAGGCAACAAAATCTATTGTATGGGAAAGTGTGAAGTTGTGGATGACAACATAAGGGAAGTGCAATTTAGTGAAGGCATTCAAAAATTTAAACATGGGCTACAGTAAGAATCTATTTTGACCAATTACTATGTTACATTTTAACTAAAGTTACCATATTACCCTTTGAATACCAAGCAGACAAATTGACATGCTGCCTGCTTGTTCCCCCTTCT
The DNA here is from genome assembly GCA_005239525.1 of Nicotiana knightiana. Taxonomy (NCBI): domain Eukaryota; kingdom Viridiplantae; phylum Streptophyta; class Magnoliopsida; order Solanales; family Solanaceae; genus Nicotiana; species Nicotiana knightiana. The sequence continues at coordinate 160,631 of ML434003.1, read as the reverse complement.
ATTAAGTAGTAAAATGTACATTTTAACCTTTTGTAATCCCTCAATGTTTAAATCTCAGGTTCTAATCCATGTGGATGAAGAAACACCTCGTAGGAAGTGTTTCCTCCTCAAATAAGTCATATATGGTTCCAGTCTAGATTAGTCGAATTAATGAATTTTGAATACCAAAGTAAATTAAAAAATTACTTTGTTATTAGTGGCCACGATGATTATTTTCACAAAACGGCCTAGATCAAAAGATTCCTAATAAAGATGTAAAACTAATTAAAAAATACGGTATTTGTAAGGGATAAATTGTCACGACCAAATCGACTATAGGTCGTGATGGCGGCCAACGTCGTCGTTAGACAAGCCAACGATGAACTATCATATTAATTGTTCATTTTATTAGTTTCGAAGTCATGAATTTTATTAAGTAGGGAAAATTTACGCCTTTAAAATCACAGGTACATACTTAATTAGTAATGCATAAAAATAAAAGGTGATAATAATATCCAAATTAGTAAACATCAACTAGAATATCCAAAAATCCGATGTCACAAGTGCATGAGCATTTACTAAGGCTTACAATAATAATACAACATCTGTGTGGAACGTAAATAAGACATGATAAAGTAAAACAAGAATTTTACATGTTAAGGAAACTAGAACCAAACAATACAACAAATAAAGAAGATCAATAGGGGCACTCCTGATGTACCGCCTCGTAGTGCTAAATCGTACAAAACAAATCACAGTCTTTCCTTATATCACCGCGGGAGCCTTTATATTTGATTGTGAAAATCATTTTCCCTAAATAGCATTACGCATTTAACCCACCTTATCACACCGTATGGCTTCTAGTAGTTCCTCTACTAGCCACGCGTATCAAGCCCACCTTATCTCACCACATGCGTTTCAATACCCAGACCTTATACTGCCGCATGCATATCAATAATCACAACGACACGGTAGAAAGCTCGTGCAAACAATAACAACTGCACGATAGAAACCTTGTGAAACAATAACAACTGCACGGCTGAAACCTCGTGCAACAATAATAACAACACGGTAGAAACCTCGTGCAAACAACCAAACAATCACCTCAACAATAACATGAAAGTCAAAACACAATAACTAAATAAATTATATTTCACAACTTACACCTTACCTCAAAAGAACCACGACCTTGCAATTCAACGCCAAACTAAACAACAAGATATTTCAAGGATAGCAATTTCAAGTAAGAAATTCCACAGTTAAGTAATGAATAGGAAAATCAAGAAAAGCAAGTAATTCAACTAAACATATGATACAAGTTGCAAATAGGAGATAAGAAAAGTGGACATGTAAATTTAGGCTAAACATGATGACTACAACATGTTAAAGTAACTCAATTACGACATTAAAGGGAAACTACGTAGCTAAAATCAGAATTCTAGCATTTAGCCCGTGTAGGCACTTGTCACCTTCCGTACACAGCCTTCGCATATCACAAATTATCGCCAAAATAACAAATACTATGGGGAGTATCCCTCACACAAGGTTGACAAGTCACTTACCTCAGACCACACTCAATCAATTGATTAGAAGGCCTTTCCCTCTATTTTTCAACTCCGAACGGCTCGCTAACAAAAAAATTTTCATAGTATGAATATAACTATAGGAAACTAATTTAAATAATGAAATAATGATCTTAACTAAGAATTAAAAAATTGCTCCAAAAATTCAACTCGGGCCTGCGTCTCGGAACTCGACCAAAATTACAAAAACCGAACACCCATTCGATATCAAGTCCGACCATACAAAAGTTACACAAATCCAATACCAAAATCTCGCTCAAATACCCAAAATTCTTCCTAAGAACTTTCCTCCATTTTTTCCCGATCTTTTAACCCAAATCACTTTCCCCAGTCACTCCCTTGAAAATCTCTCCAAGATTCACCTCCAACCGAGCTCCCAAAATTAAATTTGTGATATGAACTCAAACCCTCATTTTTGATATATTCAAGTCTGCCCAGTTATCCTTAATCGCGATCGCGGAAATTTCCTCGTGATCATGAAGCACAAATCAGCATCTCCAAATTTTAACCCTACGCGAACGCGAAGAACTGATTCTTCAACTTACGCAAAGACATCCTCCTCACGGGATCGCGAAAAACATCATGTGACCTCAGCTGCTGCTTCACTTCCTCTTCGCGAATGCGACCTAGCCCACGCGTTCGCGCTGCACTGACTCCTCCAGCTCACCCGATCATATAACACAATTGGCGATCATACAGAACAAAATACCTCAGCTTCCCCAATTAGCCTACTCGATCGTGGACCTTCCCACCCGATCGCGTACAAGGAAACCAGAAACAGACACTAGAAAACTTCAGCACGTCTCTAAGTCCAAAAATTGATTCGCCAACCACCCGAAACTCACCCTAGGCCCGTGGGACCTCAACCAAATATACCAACAAGTCCAAAAACAAGATACAAACTTGTTCAGGGCCTTAAATTACATCCAACAACATCAAAAACATGATTCACACCCCAATTCAAACCCAATGAACTTATAAACATTTAACTTCTACATTCGATGCCGAACCCTATCAAATCAAGTCCAATTGATCTCAAATTTTGCACAGAAGTCATAAATGACATTACATACCTACTCCAACTTCTGGAATCGAAATCCGACCCCAATATCAAAAAGTCTACTTCCGGTCAAACTTTTTAAAATATTCCAACTTTCCAACTTTCACCAATTAACACCTAAATGACCTACGGACCTCCAAATCAACATCCTGAGTGGTCTTCACACAAGTCAAACTACCTACGATGACTTAAACTTCCAATTTAAATACTATGTGTCCCATTACACTCTAAAACTCTCCTAAACCCGACATCAAGCTCCTCAACAATTAGATAACAACAAAATTAAATAGAGAGAGAAATAATTAGGGGATTGGGGAGGCGTGGCTGGCACCTGGTGCCACATTGGCCCGAGCGAACCACTCTGTAGCTCATTTATTTTCTTTGTGACTACCATGGGCCAACATGGCCACAACTCGTAATGTACAACTTATAAGTGGGAAAAAGTGTATCAATAAACTATCGTTCATAAAACATGAATACATATGGGCCGTTAAGGCCTCTGATATACTGTAAAAACTGAACCTCTCTCTACAAATTCTCTAAGATTTACTGACATCAAATGGGACAGGGTACCGGCCTACCCATAAGTCTGTCGTAAAACTCTAACACGATAACTCATAGACCTTGTTGCACTCCAAATGAGGTGGAGTCTTACCGATCCTTCGCTGAATGCCAATCTCGTCTACAATGAGGGCTCGTCAAACTGATTATCTATACCTGCAGGCATGAATTCACCGTCGCGAACAAAAGAACATCAATACGAATAATGTACTGAGTATGTAAGGTAGAACTGAAATGTAATAATAAGTCAACATTAATTAAAGACAAATATAATCAACCTGTAAGTCTGGATAACTCTGTATGAAATATTTATAGTATCATACATATGCGTACAAATTCATGTAATGCATAGATCTGTATGTATATAACATCATTAAGCCTCTGAGAGCATCCCATCATATCATCTCGGCCACTGTGGGCAAATCATCAACGTATACCAGCTGATCAGGTGGTGGTGCGTATATAACGCCATAACCTTTCCTATATCCCATATACATTCATACATATATATATATATATATACATACATACATATATATATATATATACACACATACATATATATATATATATATATATATATATATATATATACACATACATACATATATACGCGTATATAACACCGTCCGAGTCATGGGTCAATGTACATGTATAAATGCATAAGAAATTCGTTAATAAGATTTTCTCAGAAATCCATAAAAATCAATATTCCTTTCAGATGAACATTATGAAATACATATTTTTCTGGGAACCATGAACAAAAGATAATAATAATTCACACGGGGAAACAAGAATATAGACACCCCTAGTATTCCTATGAATAGAGTAATTTATGGAAACTGTGCGTGTGCTCGTTTATTCAGTATAATTTGGATCATGCTAAAAAGAAAGAAGGGATGGACTTAACATACCTGAAGTAGGGAAAACTCCGTATAATATTCTTGGCGAAGATTGCAACGTACTCTTATAACCGCAAAACTTTGATGGAATTACGCTGAAGTATTTGAACGAAAATAAACTTCTGCTTATTTGAGTTTTTCTTGATCGAAATGAGCTTCTGCTCTTTTAAATTTTTAATAACAAAGTGATCTTCTGTACTTTGAATAGTTTTAAATGAATTTGGACTTCTCTACTTTGAATTGTTTGAACTAATTTGGACTTCTCTACTTTGAATTGTTTTGAACTAAGAAAATGGAAATGTTTTATTGATTTTGAATTAATAACATCTTTGGTTTTGTTGTCTAAAAGGAAAATAGAACTAGATTGTAGTAAGCTACTCATTAAATTTTAACTAACTCTTAGGTAGCCACCTACTCCAACGTGACCATGATTCATTGTTTGGAAATTGGTTGGCTGCCTCGTTTCTTTTGGGATAATTATTAATTTTTACCCACTTAGTTGTTAATTAGGTAATGTCCCGTTACCAGGTAATTTACCAATTACCCGCATAATTTAAAAATTATCTTAAATTACCTAAAAATACTAGTCATTTTTAATATACTTTATATATCATATTATCACGGCCTTATGGTACCTTGTATGGTACTAGTCCATAATTATTGGGTATTATCGCCGGACCCGTACTTAATCCCAAATTGACCATTTTCAACGAAACTCATTTTATTTAACTTACTTCCCCTCTTACCTTCACGAATTTACTTATCACTTGTTTAAAATAGCATAATCCTTATAATTTCCAAATAATCTTTTCTTTGGACTGATGTCAATTACCTTACGCAAAATTCAACGTACAATACTACAGGGTGCAACATCATCGTAATTTAATATTGCGAAGCATAACACCAACGTAATACTGCGGGGCGTAACATTATCCCCCCTTGGAACATTCATCCTCGAATGTTGACTGATGCACTTATCATTTTCATAACTTATGTCTTTCAAATACTTTAGAACTTCCCATGTCATCTAGGCGACTGTTCTGTGAATATGTCCAAAATCCAAGGCATTCCGCCTTTAGGCCTCCTTTTCACACCACAACTTATGGTCGGAATCCTTTCAGTCTCATAATTTTTGCTACCTTCTATCATGCATCATGTACGACTCTGACCTTGTAAGTGCGCTTATGCGTCTCTCCTCTCCTTTTTCCTCCACCTGTTAGCCAATTTTTAGGCCTTACTTGTAAACATATACCAAGCTTAATAAGATGTCTTTCTGGGCATCTATAGGTATACTGAAATTTTTCGCTCGGTACCTTGTAGAACTTGTGAATATTGCTATATCTTATTTCATAGACCTAAATCTTTACCGCATCTACATATGTCATACTATACCATAACTCTTACTTAGATTTATCATTACTGAGGTCTGCAACCAACTCCAGGTTACTCTAGTTGTTTATCCTTAAGAATGGTGGTCTAATTTCATCTCATACTGTTGAACTTCCATCCGTGTATTGTTGATTCACCTTAATGTTGATTCATCGTTTACCACTTATAACTTGATCTCTTATGTAACACTGCCTCTAGGGCTCACATCTTATAAGGGATATCTGGGGTAGTTAGATTGATCCGCCTAGGGGCGATACTATACTTGCATAACAGTATTTTATGGAATCCCAATACTACTCACCTTACATTGATATTTTAATCATGTACAACTCATGAAATCCTCTTCAAATCATTACTCAATCGAAAGCCCAAATGTTATCCTTTATCTATCACAATTATGCCCTCATTGTACTATCAGAGCAGCATTCCATCTCTTCTAAATGCCATTAGCCTGAGACTCATTTGAGTTGATTCAGACTATACTAAGCTTTGTATAAATTATAGAAACCATCATCTCTCTTTTTTCTATGGCTTAATCCTAAGGACTTTATCTATTCTCAACATCTTCTCACTCGCCCCTTTTTATCCTTACTTCTGTCTTCCTAAAACCTTGTCGCTTTACCATATTTTAGCTTGCGACCTACATATTCATTGATACTATTCGCAACCTTCCTTCAACTCGCTTGCACAGATCTCCTTATGTGATTTTGGAACATCAAGGGAGACATCACATCGTCTCTAACTCTTCTTTACTCTATTGGCTAGATCTCTCGACACCTAGAAACCATAGGTTGGAAGTTATGCTACTAATGATGCCGCTATTATTCCTAGATACTGAATCCCCGCGCTTCTAGCCTTTTATCCGAAGTATGGACTATTCACTATCTTCTACCTTTGAGTATCTCGTACGTTGTTCACCTTTACCTTACTTACCTTAAAATCTCGCATCGTATCTTCTATCTCTTTCACGACCTCCCTTCCACCTAGGTGTCATTCACGTCCATAACTTGGAGCTCTTTTATCTTACTTGCACCTCTCTTTTGTCATTACCCTAGCCCTTCATGGGCGTTATGGAATATCCTTGACACAATCCTTTAATAATTCAATCATTCGTCTATGACCTGGGCTCAATTCTTTCTTTTAACGTATACCAGAATCTTCTACGGCTGTATATGCTGCAAGTATAAAACTCCAAACTCTTAAGTGCATTCATAACATCACCAACTCGGGATCTTTGATCGAATACTTTCTTTCGTTCCTGCTTAGATTTCTTTAAACGTACGCAATTATATATTTTGTTTGGTCTTTGTGCTCCCTTCTTGCATGCATACTTAACTTATCCTAGTTCCCACGCATGTTGGAAATTGTTTTTTTGTGCAACTCATATGGTCTTGAATATTACCTTCGATTTTCTTCTCCGCGTTTATTGGCCACTGTAGGTGCCACTTTCTTTTGGAGTGCGTACAATTTTTGTAGTGAGACTGTTTTTGCATAACCATTTCTACTTTGAGTTTCTATGTTTAGGTTGAAGCCTTCTTTCTTATTTCTTCAGCTAGTCTTCCATTGTAGTACTTAAGGAGGACCTTCTGACTCTTGTAAAGCTGCGAGCTTATTACGGATCTTTTGATGTCCTTCCTTGCCTATAATCATCCATAGTTTCTTACCTCCATGTCCTTGTGCTTGCAGGGTTGCTTTTGAACTGATATTTTGGTTGCCTTCCCAGTGTCATTCTCTTTTATTTCCGTAATTCTCATACGGTACCTTTTTACCTTCCTCAACTCTTATACGAATATATCTCAAGTATTACAATGTCATAACTGTGAGGCCGAATTCCCCATGTTGCGGTTCCCTGTGTTTATCTTGTATTGATCTGCCGATTTGTCTTTTCCCTCTTGTCTAGCCATAACAAGACTCTTCCTGAATCAACTACTAACTGCTCGTTGATCTGTTTTCATATCAATACTCCACGTAATCTTTCTTGGGTTATTTCCTTTGTCTTAACTTACATCTTTTGCTGGCTCTTTATTTATCAATAATATCCCAGGCCGGAACCCCTACTTCCTCTCCTTGGCGTCGTGTTTGCTTCATGTTCTGGAATTGTAGCATATACGTAGGAGCTGAATAATTGTAATCTCATTCCTTTTTTATTTTTACCGCATTCTTCCTTTACCATTCCATGATTACTAGCACTACTTAATTCTGACTTCATGGCACACCACTCCATATTCCCCCCTTTAGGGGAGTACTAACATTTAGTGCTACGATGATCTACATATAAATGATTACCTTTTCATCTTTGGCGTCTTTTCACATCATCGATGACCCTTACTCACCTTGTGGTAATCCTTTTGTACCAAGGATAACAAATTTCCTTACTCGCAAGGGTGACACTTAGTGTAACTGGCACATGTAGTCCCTTAAGCTTAACTTTGCTCATATTGCTTGCTTTAGGGAAGTGTCTTCCTGAATGACCATTCTCTTAATTTCTCATGAATTTTCTTTTGTTGTCCATTCTATTATGTCACTACCCCAAATTCAGGCCAGTCGTGATGGCACCTATCATGGAACTAGGCCAGCCAAAACCCAAACTCGAATCATAAAAATCTTCCCTTTTACATCTTTACTACACTGATTTCCCATAAAGATTCCTTTAAACATTTGTAAAACAATTAAATCTATACTAAACATTAAATACAACCCCCCAAGAACCCGGAGTCACTGGTCATGAGCATCTACATAAATATCAAATCAAAGAACAGATAGGCAGCTCACCCTGCCCTAACACCTGAATCTGCACAAAGGTGCAGGGAGTAATGTGAGTTCACCAACTCAGTAGTAATGAAAATAAATCAGGTCTGAGCAGTAAGAAACACATAAAATCATTGTCATCAAATCACAAGAGGCACAACCTTTCTTTCCAACAGTATAACATAGATATGTGAAATCATCATGCCTTAAAATCATCTTCAGAAAAATCCTTTAAAGAATGCATATGTTTAACAACTTCAAACCGAAAGATGTAGTATGCAAATGAAAGTAATAAAATCATAAGTAGCCCCTCGGGCAAAAACATGTATCAAATCATCCCCTCGGGCATGCCTCACAGTCACTCAGCATCTCACAATCACTCATGCCTCCCAATCACTCGTCACTCGGCACTCGGTGCGCTCACTGGGGGTTGGTACAGACTCCGGAGGGGCTCCTTTAGCCCAAACGCTAATATCACTCAACACCTCACCATCACTCTTGGCCCTCGGCCACACTCAATACCTTACCATCACTCTGGCCCTTGGCCACACTCAGCAGAACCACTCGAAAGGCCCCTCGGGCGAATTAGTAAAACAGGGTACTCGACCCAAAACATCAGTTTAAATCTCAAAGTGGTGTAAATCATGCTGAGTTTCAAAAAACAGTATGCACAATGATGCTGAGTGAAATCATCAACAAATAGTCAGGAAAAACAGCAGTAAAAAGTCCCCAAGGGGTCTAAACAGACCGACACGAGGCCTCAAATACGGCTTATTGCCAAAATATTTCACAAATGTTTAGAATATAATTTAACATAAGGTTTTGAGTAAATATGCAACTCATTAGTTCCCACGGAGAGGAGCTAGTCCAATCCAAAAAATAGTATGTGCCACATACTCGTCATCCGACATGTGCACCATTCCAAAATTAGTGAGAAAATATGTAGTCCGGGGTTCCATACCCTTAGGACAAGATTTATAACCATTACTTACCTCTACCGGGACACAACACTAATCCGTGATGATCTTGTCCCTCAAATTGGCACCCGATTTCTCCGAATCTAGCCAAAACCAGTTCAACATCATTAATATATACTCAAGGAACACAACCTAATCGAAAATTATCAATTTATACAAGAATCTCAAAATTCGGCAAAACCCGAGCCTCGGACCCACATCTCGGAATTCGATAAAATTTGCATCACAAGAATCCTCATCCTTCCACGAAACCATACATACCAACAACACTAAAATCGGACAACAATTGTCCACTCAAATCCTCAAAAGAAAAATCCCATTCCCATGCACCCTTCTTCCCCAATTTTGGGTTTAATTCCTCAAATTGCATGGTGAAAATCAAGACAAATTCATAAAATTGAACCAAAGAAGGTTGAAGAATACTTACCACAAGAACCCTACTGAAAAGCTCGTCCAAAATGTCCTTCTCCCGAGCTCTCAATTGGAAAAACAAGTTATGGCCAAGAACTCCTGAAATAGAACTTAAAACTGACTGCCCAGGCCTTTTCTTCACTGCGATCGTGGAAACTCCCACGCGTCGCGATTCATCAAGACATAAACCCACGCGATCGCAAACCACTCTATGCGATCTTGAAGGACAATGTCTCAGCCCACTCACGTGCCTCTTTAACTCTATGCGGACGCAAACAAAGCTATGCGATAGCACTGCCCAACAACCTCATACTCACGCGATCGCGACGTCCACCACGAGATCGTATATAACAAAAATCCTGCCGTCCCCAGCTAGATCTATGCGATCGCAAACTCCTTCCTGCGATCGCGTAGAAGGAAACCAGAAAAGCATACCAACAAAAATCTGCCCAGTTTTCAAGCCAAGAGTTGGTCTGTTAACCACCCGAAACATCCCCGAGGCCCGCGGGACCTCAACCAAACATACCAACATATTTCATAACATCATTCAAACTTATTCGAGCCTTCAAAACACCAAAAACAACGCAACAACACCAATATCGCATCAAATTCAAGCCTATGAACTTTGAAACTTCCAAATTTCGCCAACTACGCCGAAACCAACCAAAGCACCTCCGATTGACCTAAAATTTTGCAGACATATCCAAAATGACATTACGAACCTGTTCCAACTTTTGGAATTCCATTCCGACCTCGATGGCATATTTTCCACTGCCAACCGGAATTATCAAAAACTAACTTTCGCCAATTCAAGCCTAATTCTACTCCAGACATCACAAAATATTCTGAACACACTCCTAAGTCCCAGATCAACTAACGAAGTTATCCGAGCCATAAAATCCGCATTCCGAGGTCGTTCACCAATAAGTCAACTCTCAGTTGACTTCTCAACTATTAGGCCACCTTGAGAGATTAATTGCCTCAGTTCTCACCATGACAACTCTGAATCCGAACCAACCGACCCAATACACATAAATGAAACTAAACCATATAAAATGAAGCAGAAACGGGGGAAACAGGGTAAATCTCACGGAACGACCGGCCGGGTTGTTACATCCTCCCCCACTTAAACATACGTTCGTCCTCGAACGTGCCAAGAGTTTTTCTCCAAGCACCATCAAACTGTTACGTAGATTACCTTGCACATACCCAGGGTGATCCCACGTCTCCCTATCCCATATAGGTCCCATAGCACAATACTGTTGAAATTTCATATCCAATTCCTGGCCCATAAACCTTAGAACCAAATTCCCACTTCTGAAATGATATACAAGATCAAAATTTCCATAACTGTAAATTGAACAAGTCTGAACATGTTGAATCAATCCATATACATACCCCAGATGAAATCACATAATACACCGCGTGACCCAACTCTCATAGCAATAAGTCTTAACCTTAATAACAGCTCAGAACAACCCAATACCGGTACATAACCTTTTATCAAGAAATGCCTCACTCTAACACTTCCATATACCGCCGATGATGAAAGAAGCACGTAGAACTAACAACCATTCGTCCGATCAGCCAGACATGAAACTCTCCCTTCCCAAACAGCAATTATAGCAAATTTCTAAGCCAACTCCCGATATTATCCTTTCAGCTATGCTGTAGAAAATTCCGAAAATATTCCTTCTAGGTCTAATGACCTCCTCTCATCCATCACAACCACCCAGATAACATGACACTAACCATTACAGACATCGATAAAATTCGAAGCCAAAACCTGTGCAACTTGTGCACTTAATAGGAACTTCCTAATGCAATCAAATTATATAAAAGATCCACACGAGAGGACCATCCTGCCATTAACAATTACCGTCACCATATCATACTAACCACCTGGCACACACCGTAAAAATCCAAAAACAGATGTTTCCAATACCAAAGGTCATACCCCTACATAACTCTGCTACACTGCGAGATCTCATCCAACGCTGGTCCACTTGAAATACGTCAAGACACCTTACTCAAAATCAATAACCATTTGAAATTCGACATCGAGTACTCAAGTGCATTGCCATAACCACGGGAAAAACCGGACGATACCATGCTACCCGAAACAGAAGGTATATAACCAACACGCCTCAATCCCGCAACACCCAATTACTTACCTTACTCAAATCTATCTATAAATCCCAATTAGAACCGCACCGTATGTGCATATAACCAATAATCACCACTCCTCGCAACACTGAAGGGTAACTCATAGATCACTCCAGAACATGAACAAATCAATCACAATCGAATGGTACCTTTCTCAATAATAGAAACTCGGAGCTGACAATTTTGATCCGGTGTAGAACACGCACCCATATTAGCCTACCAGTGACCCTAAATTAACTTCGATCAACCACAACAAATAGACAACTTAACGAAAAGTTCATAATGACAGAATCATGGTGCATACTAACATCCGACTAGCTCAACTCGCATCTTCAAAGTTCACTTCCACAAATATCTTGTTTATGAGAACTCTCAGTCTCGAAGTCCATGAAACTTACGGATAACCATATCTTATCACAACTCCACCGCTCGAATACGTAACACATCCCAAATACTCACTCATTCCACGGGGGATACCCTTATAATTCTTCCGTTTACCAAGAAACCTTGAATATCAACAGTCGATCCAACAACAGGGCGCCGCGATACCAATGAATTAACCTTAATTCAAACACATTGCTCTTTCTGAAATATATACCCTCATCAAGTTGCACCCATTTGGTGATATCGTCCACCTAGTCATCTGAAACTGCCCATGCTACTCATGACCTTCCTTCCAAAACCGAACCGTGACCTCACATATGCAAATCTCAACTCTACCCAACATACCGCACACGCCATGCCAACCTACGAAAAATACGGGAAATCTATGGTCCCTTCTGAGCCACAAGAAACTACGTACCCAACTAGCCAAGAACTTCCATTGGATCCCATTTATAAACAAATTCACTACACGCCATAAGAAAATATACACCCTTAACCGCGGTAGAAACCACCAGGAACTATCCGAAATCCTATTTGCGTAACACCAACCCATCAGGACTGAATTCCTCTAACTCAACCAAATACGCAGGCCACCAAAAATCCAAAACCATTGCTAAGAAACACCCGAAAAACTCGTCACCTTATGAACACCCAAAAAACTAATCATATCCCTTACCATGCCGATCCGACCTACTACCAAGTTCCCTATTTACCCAAGTTCCTTCTGACTTACCTTCAAATTGATACTTCTTCCTGCCGTAATACCACAAATTTGCAACCCAAACTCACCACACGCGACCCAAGCACAAAACCATACCGTCTAAGACTCATAAGCGACTGAATACCCCCCTCAATTATCCCCAAATGCACCACATTAGAAAAACTTACCCTGAAGAAACTTCTACGAATCTAAAGCCATTACCTTCACCTTCCTGATACCGATATGTAGAATACCACAAGTCTTGACATCCTCTAAAATAAATCTCAATCACACCGACCAATTAGACAGAATCAACCTGACCCGTTTGCACACTGACATACTAGGAAAGTAATCCACTCACTTGAATCCACAAGCAAATTCATACACTGCACACACTACACCTTTTACAATTTCCACTAAATCATTCAATAGAACCCAATTACCCAACAGATTTACCACTATAATTCGAACTGAAACCAACACCACACATGATCGTAGAATCAACTTATCAATAACGAACTCCCCCACTTGGCTCAAAGCCAAGGATCAAGACAAACAAGACTATGCCCACACATTATCACTGCCACCATACTGTGGTGGGATTCAACTAAATCCTCCATAAGCTTATATGACCCAAACCATCTAACACTCAAATCAATTGCCAAGCTTGAATCCACCTTCTTAATAGTCACGCCAACTTCCACAAGTGATCTAAACTCCAATCACAACATATATATTTTACTGGTAGAAGAGAACTTATTACAGAACTACATAGGGACCACATGCCCTGGGACCACCCGCAGGAGATACCCCTGCTCGCTTAGCCTCAATTGCTATCTCTCCATACACTTCTGAAGACTAGAATTATTACACAATCAGTACACCTTCTTGTATCTGAACACAACAACGCCTACCCTCGAGGCATCACAATACGCGGTAAAAACCTGAAGCTGATGGCAGAACTAACAGTGGAGCGGCGGTCACAGAAATCTCGAGCTTCTGGAAGCTCTACCCACACATGTCTAACCACTTGGATACCCTTATCGGACATTACGCGTCCTAAGAATGCTACTGAACCGAGCCAAAATTCACACTCGGAGAATTAGCATAGAGCCTTTCCTTCCTGAATCCTTATAATGCCATCCTCAGATACTGAGCATGCTCTCCCGGCTACGCGAATATGCCAGGACGCCATCAATGAATACGATAAAAAGGAGTGCTAATACCGCTGGAATACACCGTCAATCAAATACATGAATATTACTGGGGAAAATGATCAACTCAAAGACATCACCAGGAACTCATAACCCAACAGAGAAATCCGCTTCACTCCACAACTACACAACATGACAGGTCTTCCAACATACTCACAACTCAAGTCCATATACCAAATCGAGATAGAAATCAAACACTCAATAAATCTTACCACATTTCTAGCTAACATTTTCGACACATTTCATAGTCTAAACACATCTAACCATCAATTCACACCACCACATAGGCATCTAGTCACCAATTCTCATCAATAAGAACACGAATGGACATACAAGTCCCCAATTACATGTGCCCAGACAATGAAAATCTCAGCAATTAAGCCACAGAATGAATCCGGCCCCAAGTCTTCCAGACTAGTCCATTACCAACATGCCAAAATCACGTCTCATTCATGGAAGCCACAAGCCGTCGAAGCATAGTTGATACCAAGCGCTCTCGTGCGCGTTCGAATACATGGAAGGAATTCAAGAGTTACGCTCTTGGCTAAATACAATGGATTCGCACGACAAGAATTTTAACAAATGTGAGATTTTCCTAAGGGTTTTGCAGCCTCTCGAAGATAAGTACAGACGTCTCCGTACAGATCCGCAAGACTCTACCAAACATGCTCATGACCGGTGAGTCCTATGTAACCTAGCACTCTGATACCAAACTGTCACGACCCCAAATCCAGGCCAGTCGTAATGGCTCCTATCATGGAACTAGGCCAGCCCAAACCCAAACTCGAATCATAATAAGCCTCCCTTTTACATCTTTACTACATTGATTTCCCATAAAGGTTCCTTAAACATTTATAAAACAGTTAAATCTATACTGAACATTAAATACAACCCCCCGAGAACACGGAGTCACTGGTCATGAACATCTACATAAATATACAACTCAACAAAAATAAATTCTAAAATTTGAAACAAGAGAGAGAGCAGGACTGCAGACGCATGCAACTACCTTGCAAATCTCTGAGAATCTCTGGAACAGATAGGCAGCTCACCCTGCCCTAACACCTGAATCTGCACACAAGGTGCAGGGAGTAATGTGAGTACGCCAACTCAGTAGTAATGAAAATAAATCAGGTCTGAGTAGCAAGAAACACATAAAATAAATGCCATCAAATCACAAGAGGCATAACCTTTCTTTCCAACAATATAACATAGATATGTGAAATCATCATGCCTTAAAATCATCTTTAGAAATATCCTTTAAAGAATGCATATGTTTAACAACTTCAAACCGAAAGATTTAGTATGCAAATGAAAGTAATAAAATCATAAGTAGCCCCTCGGGAAAAAACATGTATCAAATCAGCCCCTCGGGCATTCCTCACAGTCACTCAACACCTCACAATCAATCATGCCTCCCAATCACTAGTCACTCGGCCTCCCAATCACTCATCACTCGGCACTCGGTGCACTTACTTGGGTTGTGTACAGACTCCTGTGGGGCTCCTTAAGCCCAAACGCTAATATTAGTCAACACATCACCATCATTATTGGCCCTCGGCCACACTCAGCACCTCACCATTACTCTGTCCCTTGGCCACACTCAGCAGATTCACTCGAAAGGCCCCTCAGGCGAATCAATAAAATAGGGTACTCAACCCAAAACATCAGTTTAAATCTCAAAGTGGTGTAAATCATGCTGAGTTTCGAAAAATATTATGCACAATGATGCTGAGTGAAATCGTCAAAAAATAGTGAGGAAAAACAATAGTAAAAATCCACCAAGGGGTCTAAACAGATCGGCACAAGGCCTCAAACACGGGTTATAGCCCAAATATTTCAGTAATCTTTAGAATATAATTTAACATAAGGTTTTGAGTAAATATGCAACTCATTAGTTGCCGCGGAGAGGACCTTGTCCAATCGAAAAATCAGTATGCGCCACATACTCGTCATCCAACATGTGCGCTATTCCAAAATCAGTGAGAAAATATGTAGTCCGGGGTTCCATACCCTCAGGACAAGATTTATAACCATTACTTACCTCCACCGGGCCACAACACTAATCTGTGATTCTATTGCCCCTTAAATTGGCTCCCAATTTCTCCGAATCTAGCCAAAACCAGTTCAACATCATTAATATATTCTCAAGGAACACAACCGAATCGAACATTATCAATATATACAAGAATCTCGAAATTCAGCTAAACCCGAGCCTCGGGCCCACATCTCGGAATTCGATAAAATTTACATCACAAGAATCCTCATCATCCCAGGAGACCATACATACCAAGAACACTAAAATTGGACCACAATTGCCCACTCAAATCCTCAAAAGAAAAATCCCATTCCCATGCACCTTTCTTCCCCAATTTTGGGTTTAATTCCTCAAATTGCATGGTGAAAATCAAGACAAATTCATGAAATTGAACCAAAGATGGTTGAAGAATACTTACCACAAGAACCCTACTGAAAATCTCGTCCAAAATGTCCTTCTCCCGAGCTCTCAAATGGAAAAACAAGTTATGGCCAAGAACCCCCGAAATAGAACTTAAAACTGACTGCCCAGGCCTTTTCTTCATTGCGATCGCGGAAGCTCCCACGCGATCGCGAAGAACAAATCTGCTGCCCCATCAAATTACCCTATGCGATCGCAGACATCCACACGTGATCGTGATTCATCAAGACATAACCCCACGCGATTGCAAACCACTCTATGCGATCGTGAAGAACAACGTCTCAGCCCACTCACGCACCCCTTTAACTATATGGGAAGCAAACAAAGCTACGCGATCGCACTGCCCAAAAACCTCATACTCACGCGATCGTGATCGCGAGCTCCACCACGCGATCGTATATAACAAAAATCCTTCCATCCCCAGCTAGTTCTCAGCGATCGGAAACTCCTCCTGCGATCGCGTAGAAGGAAACCAGAAATGCACACCAGCAAAAATCTGCCCAGTTTTCAAGCCAAGAGTTGGTCCGTTAACCACCCGAAACACCCCCGAGGCCCTCGGGACCTCAATCAAACATACCAACATATCCCATAACATCATTCAAACTTATTCGAGCCTTCGAAACACCAAAAACAACACAACAACACCAAAATCTCATCAAATTCATGCCTATGAACTTTGAAACTTCCAAATTTCGCCAACTACGCCGAAACCAACCAAAACACCTCCGTTTGACCTGAAATTTTGCAGACATATCAAAAATGACATTACGATCCTGTTCCAACTTTCAGAATTCCATTCCAACCCCGATAGCCCATTTTTCCACTACCGACAGGAAATCGCCAAAAACTAACTTTCGCCAATTCAAGCCTAATTCTACTCCGGACATCACAAAAATATTTTGAACACACTCTTAAGTCCCAAATTACCTAACGAAGCTATCGGAGCCATAGAATCCACATTCCGAGGTAGTTCACCAATAAGTCAACTCTTAGTTAACTTCTCAACTATTAGGCTACCTTGAGAGACTAATTGCCTCAGTTCTCACCATGTCCACTCTGAATCCGAACCAACCGACCCAATACACATAAATGAAATTGAACCACATAAAATGAAGCAAAAATGGGGGAAACAGGGTAAATCTCACGGAACGACCGGCCGGGTCGTTACATATTATTGCCGTAACGCAATTTGAAATTCTCGTGATGCCAACCATTATCAAATCACCCAGTCCCTTATTCATGTTTAGTTTATCCTTTTCACCAATCCACACTAAGTTCTATTACTCTGGGGTATAACTTTTCCTTTTGGTAATAACGTTAGAGTCACGAACTTATTTATTGAAATGAGGATGTGACTTCTTGATCTATACTCTTTTGTTGCCTCAAGGCCCGTTACCTCTCGTATTTTCCTTTCCTTGTTTATGGACTCTATAGTACTGTCATCTTTTTGATCTACCGTTGTCATCCATGTATCATATCTTACTAATAATGCTTCATTAATTCTCTTCTTATTTTCCTGCTAACATTTCTGTCTATCACCTTATTCTGAAAACTTTAACAAGACATTCTTTTGGTTTTTTAGCTCCCCTCTTCTCCATCCACTGTATCTTCGGGTTGCCTAACATTTTCTCTCTAATAGGGGCGGGAGCCACACTAAGGTAATATTTATCCCTCCCAGGCTTCCAGTGCCTATCATTGTAGTACTCATATCTAGCTGTACTATTTTAGAGTGTACCATCTAGGCGTGTCACAAGGAAATCTATTACCATATTTTCATTATCCTTCGAAAATGTCAACTAACACAAATAATCCATTCACCGTTTTGGGTTACTCTAACCCCAGCCGAATCCTAATATCCCGTCCTTCTGTTAAACTACGCCTGTTAGCCCCGATAGGGCATAACTGAAATAATTGTGATCAATTTTATATACCTCCATTACAATTGAAGTTAACTCAAAATGCTTATATTCCTCTGCCTGAATCATAAATACTGATAATCTTCATTAACTGGGCAACTCGTACCCTTCTTCATCTTGCTTCTTTTACTTGTTGAAACTTGTATCTATCTTCTTAATCTCTCATTGCCTTTCACCATAGGGGTGGATAGATATTTCAGCCTTAAGGCTCTTTTTTTTCCAGAACTGCTCTGATACCACTTTGTCACTCCCCAAACCTGGGGAGGCGTGGCTGGCACCCGGTGCTGCCTTGGCCCGATCGAACCACTCTGTTACTCATTTATTTTCTTTGTGACTATCATGGACCAACATGACCACAACTCGTAATGTACAACTTGTAAGTGGTCAACACTGTATCAATAAACTATCGTTCATAAAACCTGAATACATATGGGCCGTTAAGGCCTCTGACATACTGTAAAAATTAAACCTCTGTCTACAAAGCCTCTAATACTTACTAACATCAAATGGGACAGAGTACCAGCCTACCCATAAGTATTTCGTAAAACTCTGACACTATGACTCATAGACTTGGTTGCACTCCGAATCAGGTGGAGTATTACCGATCCTTCGCTGAATGCCAATCTCGTCTACTATGAGGGCTTGTCAAATTGATTATATATACCTGCAGGCATGAATGTAGCGTCCTTAGCAAAAGGACGTCAGTACGAATAATGTACTGAGTATGTAAGGCAGAACTGAAACGGAATAATAAGTCAACATTAACTAAAGACACATATAATCAACTTGTAAGTCTGGATAACTCTGTATGAAATATTTATAATGTCATGCATATGCGTACAAATTTATGTAATGCATAGGTCTGTACGTATATAACATCATTAAGCCTCTGAGGACATCCCATTATATCATCTCGGCCGCTGTGGGAAAATCATCAACGTATACCAGTTGATCAGGTGGTGGTGCATATATAACGCCATAACTTTTCCCATATCCCATATATATATATATATATATACACACACACACACACACACATATATACGCGTATATAATGCCGTCTGAGTCATGGGTCAATGTACATGTATAAATGCATGAAATGCATAAGAAATGCGTAAATAAGATTTTCTCAGAATGCCATAAAAATCAATATGCCTTTCGGATGAACATTATCAAATACGTATTTTTCTGGGATCCATGAACATAAGATAATATTAATTCACACGAGGAATCAAGAATATAGACACCCCTAGTATTCCTATGAATAGAGTAATTTATGGAAACTGTGCATTTGCTCGTTTCTTCAGTATAATTTGGATCATGCCAAAAAGAAAGAAGGGATGGCCTTAACATACCTGGAGTAGGGAAAACTCCGTATAATATTCTTGGGAAGATTGCAACGTACTCTTATAACCGCAAAACTTTGATGGAATTACGCTGAAGTATTTGAATGATGAATTTTTCTTGATCGAAATGAACTTCTGCTCCTTTAAATTTTTAATAACGAAGTGAGCTTCTGCACTTTGAATAGTTTTAAACGAATTTGGACTTCTCTACTTTGAATTGTTTGAACTAATTTGGACTTCTCTACTTTGAATTGTTTTGAACTAAGAAAATGGAAATGTTTTCTTGCTTTTGAATTAAGAACATCTTTGGTTCTTTTGCCTAAAAGGAAAATAGAACCAGATTGTAGTAAGCTACTCATAAAATTTTAACTAACTCTTAGGTAGCCACCTACTCCAACGTGACCATGAGTCATTGTTTGGAAAGTGGTTGGCTGCCATGTCTCTTTTGGGATAATTATTTATTTTTATCCACTTATTAGTTAATTAGGTAATGTCACATTACCCGATAATTTACCAATTACCCGTATAATTTAAAAATCATCTCAAATTACCTAAAAATACTACTCATTTTTAATGTACTTTATATATCATATTATCACGGTCATATGGTACCTTGTATGGTACTAGTCCATAATTATCGAGTAGTATCGCTCGACCCGTACTTTATCCCAAATTGACCATTTTCAACGAAACTCGTTTTCTTTAACTTGCTTCCCCTCTCACCTTCACGAATTTACTTATCACTTGTTTGAAATAGCATAATCCTTACAATTTCCAAATAATTGTTTCCTTGGACTGATGTAAATTACCTTACGCAAAATTCAATGTACAATACTACAGGGTGCAACATCGTCGTAATTTAATATTGCGAAGCATAACATCGACGTAATACTGCAGGGCGTAACAAATACTCTCAAAACAATCAACTGGTCGTTACATCCTCCCTCTCTTAAAACAAACATTTGTCATCGAACGAGTATAGAGACATACCTGAAGTGGTGAAAAGATGAGAATAACTGCTACGCATATCATGCTCGGTCTCCCAAGTCGCCTTCTCGACTAGGTGACCCCTCCACTGGACCTTAACTGAAGCAACGTTCTTCGACCTCAACTTTTGAACCTTCTTGTCTAAAATGGTCACTAGCTCATCAAAATAAGACAAATCCATGTCTAGATGGTCTGAGCTGATGTCTAGCACACGACACAAATCGCCATGATACTTCCGGAGCATAGAAACATCGAATATTTGATGAGCTACAACTAGAGTAGGTGGTAGTGCAAGTCTGTAGGCCACCTCTCCAACCCTCTCAAGAATCTCAAAAGATCTGATATAACTAGGGCTCAACTTGCCATTCTTTTGGAACCTCATAACTCTCTTCATCGGCAAAACTCGAAGCAAGACCCTCTCCCAAAACCATGAATGCAACAAGGCGAACCTTCCGATCCACATAAGCCTTTTGTCTAGATTAGGATGTACGAAGTCGATCCTGAATCAATTTTACCATTTCCAAAGCACCCTCAACCAAGTCTGTACCCAATAGCCTAGCCTCACCCGGTTAAAACTAACCCACCAGAGACCGGCACCGGCTCGACTAATAACTGTAGTTGTAGGAAAATTCCCGCAAGCGGCAATAACTCCCAAACTCCATCACACACGCACGAAGCATATCTTCCAATACCTGAATAGTGTGCTCGGACTATCCATCCGTCTGAGGGTGAAATGTTATATTCAACTCCACCCAGTACCTAACTCATGTCGTACGGCTCTCCAGAACCATGATTTAAACTGCATACCTCGGTCAGAGATTATAAATACAGGCGCACCATGAAGCTTGAAAATCTTGCGAATATAAACCGCCATCTATTTCGAAGAGTACGTAGTCACCACTGGAATGAAATGAGTTCACTTGGTCGATTTATCCACAATCACCCGAACTGAATCGAACTCCCTCTGAGTCCGTGGGAGCCTAACAACAAAATCCATAGTAATATGCTCGCATTTCCACTCCGAAATCTCTAGCTTCAGAAGCAATCCACCTGGTCATTGATGTTCATACTTCACCTGCTGACAATTTAGGCACCAAGATACATACTCCATTATGTACTTTTTCATTCTCCTCCACCAATAATGCTGCCTCAGGTTCTGATACATCTTTGCGACACCTAGATGAATGGAGTACCGCGAACTGTGAGCCTCCTGGAGAATCAACTCACGCAAGCCATCTACATTGGGCACATGTAGCCCGACCTGCATCTGTAATACATCGTCATCTCTAATAGTGACCTCCTTGGCATTGTCGTGCTGAACCGTGTCCTTGAGGACAAGCATATGGGGGTCGTCATACTGACACTCTATGATACGATCATAAAGAGATGATCGTGAAACCACACAAGCCAAAACTCATCTCAGAAATATCCAATCTAACAAGTTGGTTGGCCAAGGCCTTAACGTCCAAGGTTAATGGCCTCTCTGCTACTGGTAGATATGCTAAGGTATCCAAACTCTTCGTTTTACGACTCAAGGAATCGGCCACCACATTGGTTTTCCCGGAATGATATAAAATGGTGATATCATAGTCCTTAAGCAACTCTAACCACCTCCACTACCGCAAGTTAAGATCCTTCTATTTGAACCCATGTTGTAAACTCCAGTGGTCGTCAAAGACCTCACAAGGGACACCATACAAATAGTGTTGCCAAAATTTCCAGGCAAGAACAATAGCTGCTAACTCAAGGTCGTGGACATGATAGTTCTTCTCATGTATCTTTAAATGTCTAAACACGTAGGCAATCACCCTACCGGCCTATATCAACACTACATCGAGACCAATACACGACGCATCACAGTATACAGTATAAGACCCCAAACTCGAAGGCAACACCAACACTAGGGTTGTGGTCAAAGCTGTCTTGTGCTTTTGAAAGCTTTCCTCGTACTCCTCAGTCCACTTGAACGGAGCCCCCTTATGATTTAATCTGGTCATAGGTGCTGTAATAGACGAGAAAACTTCTATAAATCGACGGTAATACCTCGCCAAATCGAGAAAACTCCGGATCTCCGTAGCTGAAGATGGTCTGGGCCAACTCTACACTGCTTCAATCTTATTTGAATCCACCTTGATTCCCTCACTCGATACTACATGACCCAAGAAAGGCCACTGAATCTAGCCAATATTCACGCTTCGGAAAATTTTGCCTATAACTTCTTTTCTCTCAAGGTCTAAAGCACAGTCCTCGGGTGCTACTCATGATCCTCCCCACTTTAAGAGTACACCAGAATGTCGTCAATAAATACGATAACAAATGAGTCAAGAAATGGATTAAATACGTTGTTTATCGAGTGCATGAAAGTTGTTGGGGCGTTGGTTAGCCCAAAAGACATCACAAGGAACTAGTAATGTCCATACCAAATCCTGAAGGCAGTTTTAGGAATTTATGGCTCTCGAATCTTCAGCAACTGATGATAGCCTGAATGCAAGTCGATCTTAGAGAACACTTTGTCTCCTTGAAAGTGATCAAATAGGTCATCAATACGTGGGAATGGACACATGTTCTTCATTGTAACCTTGTTCAACCGGAGATAATCAATACACATGCGCATAAAACCATCCTTCTTCTTTTCAAATAAGACTGGAGCACCCCAAGGCGACACACTGGGCCGAATGTAGCTCTTATCAAGTCCCTCTTGCAACTGCTCCTTTAACTCTTTTAATTCTACTGGGGCATATGATAGGGTGGAACAGAATTGGGCTGAGTGCACGATAACAAATAAATTCCAAATACATCCCTATCGAGCGGCATGCCTAGAAGATCCAATAGAAATACATCTGGATAATCCCTCACTACCAGAACTGACTCCACTGTATGAGTATCAACATTGAAATCTCTCACATATGCCAGATACGCATCACACCCCTTCTCAACCATCCTCTGAGCCTTTAGAAATGAAATAACCCTGTTAGGAACATAATCTAAAGTACCTCTCCACTCTAACCGTGACAGACCTGACATAGCCATTGTCACCGTGTTGACGTGATAGTGAAGGATATCATGATAGGGTGACAACCAGTTTATGCCTAAAATAACATCAAAATCTACCATACTGAGCAATAATATATCGACTCTGGTCTCAAAACCACTAAGTACAACCAAACACAACCGATACACACGATCAACAACAATATAATCTCCCACAACTATGGACACACAGACAGGAGAACTCAAAGAATCACGGGATACACCAAAATTCGGAGAAAAATAAAATGACACATAGGAATAAGTGGAGCATGGATCAAATAAGACAGATACATCTCTATGACAGACTGAAATAATACATAGAATGATTAAGTCGGAAGGAAATGCCTCCGTCCTAGCAGGAAGAGCATAATATCTGGCTTGGCCTCCCCTCTAAGGCAAACTTTGCCTGCCCAACCTCCACCTCTAGCTGGTTGTGCAGGTTGGGTGGCAGCTAGTGTGAAGACCATGGACTGAGAAGCCTGAGGACCCGATGGAATATGTGGAGCCTAAGTAATCTATGGAGGTGTACCCTTCCTAAATCAAGGGCAATCCCTTACCATATGCCGAGTGTCACCACACTCAAAACAAGCTCTCGAAGGACGTGGCATTCTGAGGCTGGCTCGGGCCTGATCGGCTGGGTCGACCGCTAATATCACCCTGTGCAAGAGGTGCACTAGATAAAGGCGGTGCATAATAGCGAGTCTGAGGCCTAGGAGTGGTTGGAATACCGCATGAAGTTGGAAGTGCAGAATGAAAAGAGTGACTCACATAGCCCTTACCATGACGAGCTGCAGCTGGGCACGGGTACCACTATATGTGCCAGACTCTCGAGACCTCTTGGCCTCCCTCTCCTCTCTCTCTTCTGGGTCAGCATACCCTCCAATTCCTAGAGATCCCCATTACCTACTGGTATGTGATGTCCATCTCCAACTCTTGAACCATGCTAAATTTGAAACTAGGGTTGAGCCCCTCGATAAATCAACAGACCCGCTCTCTAATAGTAGTAACCAAGACTAGTGCATGCTAAGAAAAATCAATAAATCGGACCGCATACTCCGACACGATCATAGAACCCTAGCAAAACTGCTTAAACTCTGCGCGCCATGCATCTCTGAGACTCTGGGGAACATACTCCTCAAGAACATATCTGAGAACATAGTCCAAGTGAGTGAAGGTGCCTCGACCAGATTACCCAACTCATATGCTAGCCACCACTAATAGGCAGCTCCCTTAAGATGGAACTAGAGAAAGCAACCCCACTAGACTAAGCAATACACATAGCATGAAAGATACAATGTCACTCCTCAAGAAAACCCTAGGCATCCTCTGACTCCAAGCAACTGAAAATAAGAGGGTGGTACTTCTTGTACCGCTCGAGCCTGAGCTGCTCCCCCTCAAAAGTTGTTTCCCTAACCTAGGACTGAAGTGAGGCTACCAGATGTACTTGTATGACCTCTGGGTGTCACGACAAAACTTTAACCATGGTCGTGATGGCGCCTATAATGTTACAAGACAAGCATATTTCATAAATATTACTACTAAATCAATATTTTGAACCTTTAGATTGCTCATAAACAACTAAATCTGATTATAAATAATAGTAAATAAGGAAGACGGGCCCCAAACATCGGGCTGTCACTAAGTCACGAGCGTCTAAAAATTTGAACTAAGATATAGTACTGTCTAAAAGAATAAATGGTAAAAGGAGTAACAAGGTCCTGCGGACGCTGCAGCTACCTTACAATCTCCATAGTTAGCCGGCCTGAAATCAATGATCACCACGCTCCAATTCACCTGGATCTGCACATGAAGTGCAGGGTGTAGTATGAGTACAACCGACTCAGTAGTAAGGAAAATAACTAAGAAAACTAACTACAATATCAATACCTGGATTCGCACGGACAGCTCACGTGCTACGTGGACAGCTCACGCACTATGGTATTAATATCCTCACAACCAGGCCCTCGGCCTCACTCAGTCATGTACCTCTCCAGCCTCACAATTCACCACAAATAAGGGGACACAACCCACAACAAGTACCACAATATATCACCAAAATAATAGAGACTGAGATAATCATGTACAATAATTTCTATGACTAAGTACAAATAACGTGAGCATGAATAAAGTCTAAACATGGTCTCTAACATGAAGACAAACAAGTTCAACAACAAGTAAGCACATAACCACAAATAATATCTATTAGGCCTCATAGGCTCACGGGATGGACCAAGTCTCAATCCCTCGCGGTTCACCCTCACACGCCCGTCACCTAGCTTGGGTATCACCACCAAAAAATCACATGATATCAATTTATCCGAATTTATACCCTCAAAGCCAGAGTTAAAACTGTTACTTACCTCAACCGTGTAAAATCCTTTTCCAGGATGCCCTCGTTTCTCGACTCGGTCTCCAAAAGCTCCGAATCTAACCAAAATCAGAATACTACTATCAACATAGTCTAAAGAATTGAATTCCACAATAAAAACTACATAAATACGCCAAAAATCTGAAATCGGCCAAAACCCGTCCCCCGGGCCCACGTCTCGAAATCAGTCAACAATGGAAGAATCAAAACCCTCGTCCTCTCCCGAGCCTAACCATATAAATTCATCAAAATCGTACTCCATTTTGTCCCTTAAATCCCTACCTAAATCTCTCCAAAACTCAAGCCCTAACCCCCTCAATTTCACCCTAAACTCCTACACATTTCATGCCTAATCAATGGGAAAACATCATAAACACGTGTAATTAATCCTAAACAACTTACCTCAGTGATGTCTCTTAATTCTCCCTTGAAAAACACTGCCCTAGCTCAAAAAACCGTTCAATAATGGTGGAAAAAGGGTAAAATTTTGCGAAGGGTTACTTATATAGGTTCTACGAGGGGTTTCCGCAACTGCGGACCCTTCTTTGCATCTGTGGCGCCGCACCTGCGAAAATCCCATCGCAGGTGCAGTTTTTCATTAAAGCCTTGAGTCCCGCATCTGCGACCGCATCCTCGCACCCACGGTTCCACAGATGTGGTCACACCCTACGCTCCTGCGTCCTCTGCCGCATCTGCCGTTGCTCCTCGCATTTGTGTCCATCGCACATGCGGTCCCCACTCCGCATGTGCGGACACACCAGAAGACTGTGCACCAGCATCATTTTCCAAACTCTAAACTACCCGTGAACCATCCGAAATCATTATGACTCCCTCGGAACCTCAACCAAAAGTACCAACACGTCACAAATCATTATCCAAACCTAGTCGAACCTCCGAAACACCCAAACTAACATCGGAACACCAAATCAACCTCGAATTCAAGCCTATGAACTTCTAAACTTCCAAAATTCGCCAATGACTCCGAAACCTATCAAACCACATCCGAATGACCTCAAATTTTGCACACATGTCACAAATTACATTAAAAACATAATTTAACTTCCGGAATTCCATTCCGACCCCGATACCGAATTTTTCACTGCCGACCAAAATTGCCAAATTTCCAACTTTCGCCAATTCAAGCCTAATACTACCACTGACCTCCAAATTACATTCCGGACACACTCCTAATCCTAAAATCAGCCAACGAGGCTAATCGAGTCATGAAAATCCAAATCCGAGTTTGTTTACTCATAAGTCAACTTCCGATTGACTTTTCTAACTTGGCTTCCTAACTAGGAAACTAAATGATCATTTCACTCCAAAACCACTCCAAACCCAAATTTACTCGTTAACATGTAAACCGTTACCTGCATCACGTGATACATGCCCTGAGAAAGAAAAGGGACGTCAGTACATTTGAATTGTACTAGTTGTAAGACAATTGAATGAAAGAATTGTAAATACTGAAACTGGTAACTGATAACTGAACTAAAAATAGTAAGTAAGGTTATGAATACTCCCTCTTCTGAATGATGAACCAATTTTTTATCTGAATAAATAAACTACGGCCTCAGGCCCAATGTAACGACCCGACCGGTCATTTTGAGCTCTAGCGCGTCGTTCAGCGGTTTGAAGACGTGAGCAGCTTCATTTTAGGTGTTATGACCCATGGGCGTGGTCGGAATTGAATTTCAGGAAGTTTAGAATTTATTTGGAAAGAAAATTCTCAATCAACTAAGATTGGAATTTTAAGTAAATGATCTCCGAATCAGGATTTGAAGGTTCCAGCAGGTTCGTATGATAATATTAGACTTGGGTGTATGTCCGTATCGGGTTTTGGATAACCCTGGAGCGTTTCGGCGTATATTATGGAAGTTAGCATTTTAGAAGAATTTCATGAATTTGGGTTTGAAGTGCATATCAGCGAGGTTGATGTCTGTTTAGGATTTCGAGTCTGGGAATAGCTCCGTATGGACATTCTGGAATTGGGAGCGCGATCAGAAGTGACTTTGGATGTCCGTAGGTCAATTTGGGGTCATTTGGGTAAAGACAGAAATTTGAAGGTTCTTAAGAAAATCCGACCGGAAGTGGAAGTTGTGATATCGAGGTCGGAATGCAATTTCAGAAGTTTGAGCAGGTCCGTAGTGTTGATTATGACTTATGTGCAGAATTTGAGGTCAATCAGGTGTGAGTTGATATGTTTCGGCGTCAGATGTAGAAGTTTGAAATTCTAAGTTTTAAAGAATTGGATTTGATCGTGATTCATGATTTCGGCATTGTTTGATGTGATTTCAGGGCTCGAGCAAGTCCGTGTCATATTTTGGGACAGGTTGGTGTGATTTGACGGAGTCCCGGGGGCCTCGGGTGGATTCCGGGTGGTTAACGGATTAAGAATTGAAGTTTGAAGAAGTGAAGGCTGTTGTCATCTGGTGTGACCGCCCCTTCGAGGCTTTGATCGGAGGTGCGTTTTGGGTGCCTCAGGTGCGAAAGTGAGCAGGCTTGGCTGTGGACCGCAGGCGCGATGGATTTTCCGCACCTGCCAAGTCGCAGGTGCAGACAGTGGGGCACATGTGAGATTTTGGGCTGAAGTTGAGGAAGTCGCAGGTGCGGGAGATTGGTCACACCTGCAGGATCGCAGGTGCGGAGGTAGGACCACAGGTGCGGATATCGACCTGGGCAGAATGTTTTAAAACAAGAATTTTGGGTTCATTTGTCTCCATTTGTTCATGGCTTAGGCGATTTTGGGAGGCTTCAAGAGAGTGTTCCTTCATGCATTGTCAAGGTAAGTAAATTCCTCCCGTTTGTAAGTTAAATACAAGACTATATGTATGGATTAGGCATGGAAATTGGTAGGAATTTGGGAAATATTGAAGAAACCTAGAAAATGGAAAATTGGATTTTTATCCACGAATTGTGCATGAATGTTTGAGTAACTTATATATTTGAGTTAGTAAGGCTATGGGTAGAATGCATCTTCGAGAAATTTCGAATTTCCGGGCACGTGGGCCCGAGGGCATTTTGGTCATTTCACTGAGTGGGGTTGGGAAAGTATATAATCTGAATTTGTTGTGAGTATTAGGATGAATATTCATTGCTTTACCGTTATGTGGTAGTTTCAGAGCGTTGTGCGTCCGTTGGAGTCATCGGAGGGGCTTGGAAGCCGGTGTGGGAATTTCGGAGCGAGGTAAGTCTCCTTTCTAAGTTTGTGAGGGGGAATTGTCCCCCTAGTTGAAGTGCAATACATGTTATTATCTTCGGGGGCTAGATACGCATGAGGTGACGGGAGTCCGTGCGTAGCTATTATTATGCCATGTCCGGGTAGCCTAGGACCTACTAGCATGCCTTATGTGTGTACCTCTAACCCCGCCTGTAATATTATGCGGCTAATATGACCAAAAATGTAATTGAATGTCTAAAACAAAGCTAGATTATTATTAACGTTCTAGAAAGAGAATTTGTACCGCTGTGGATATATGTGTACCTGGACTGGGTTGTATCATGGAGTATCACTAAACTTGACAAATGAGTTTCAAAAACAAAGATTTCAGAACCTATATTTCATGTTTCTTTTAATAATGATTTTACCACTTTCCTGAGAAAAACCAGTTTCTTGATAAAATACGGATTTATTATGTGGATATGTGTAACTTTGGGTGTCCGAGTCGCTTTAGGACTCGCGAGCATGCCATTACGTGCATTATGTGTATCTTTAGCCAAACTTTGAGTTGCTTACTATCTTTGAACCAATATGCTTATTATCTTTGAACTAGTATGCAAATGGTAGAGAGTTTCCTCTGAATTTCCAGTGAATTAATCCTTGATACAAGTATAGCCTCTACTGAGCTTATTGATAAATTCGATATATATATATATATATATATATAT
>ML434003.1:15250-127716 GCA_005239525.1 Nicotiana knightiana | reverse complement strand
GGATTTTGGGTCGTGACAACATGGTATCAGAGCTCTAGGTTCCCGTAGGTCTCACGAGCCATGACAAAGTCTAGTAGAGTCTTGCGGATCGGTACAGAGACGTCTGTACTTATCTTCGAGAGGCTACAGGGTTGTTAGGACTACTTCCCTTCTTGATTCTTCATCGTGCGAGTTTATTCCTTTGAGGCCTATGCCTATGTTCATTTCTACTCAATCTTACGCGAAGCGAAGCGCTTGCTATGGATCATGAATTTGAGGAATGGGAATGGTTCTACGAATGTAATCCGAGATACTTCCATGTGTAAATGGCCGTGGTTGTTGTGATGGTCCTGCAAAAGGGTAATGTGTTATTTCAGCTCAGTAGCTGTGTTTCTGGGAGCCTTAAGGCCGTTCTCGGGTAGTAATGACGTTTTCAATTAATTGTCACGTGGTGTTGATATGATGATAGAATGCTTGCCCGTACATTAGGGTGATAAATGGTTGAAGGGAGGTCTTCTCAAAGTTTGATTTCGAGATTTTAGTGCTTTAGTTCCGGTAGAGGAAAGGCATTTGGATTCTGAATGGTCTGGTTGGAGTTGAAGTAGTAAGACTGGGTGTCTTCAAGTGAGGTGGGATATGCACCTGGTGACGTGTAGTCATCGTCATTGATCCGATGGAATGTGTTAGGTTCGGCGGTGCAATGGTTTTGTTCTATTGCGTGGGGTTAGAGTATCAAGAAGAAGTGTTGAAGAGTGCGGTTGGCAGGGATCGTGTTATCAAAGGAGAAAGGGTCTCAGCAGGGTCTAGAGTGGTGCAAGGAGTGGATTCGGGCTAAGTGGGGGAATCCCATGATCTGCAGTAGGGCTGTAGGGTTGTCTTCTCATAGGGTTGCGAATTGTCGGCGTGTTGGCAAGTTGTTTCAACTAAGGGAAAGGAGTAAAATGATGATTGTGCATGTGATTTGATGAGTGTGTGCAAAAGATGGCCTTGTCGGGCCAGGGTTAGGCTCTGAAAGATCCAGAATTTTGCTTAAGGCATAGGTAAGTTAGCAGGTTAGTGACTCAGTCACTTGTTTCATTGAAAGGGCTATGCTAGGAGAGCCCAGGAGTTGATTGTATTCGGGGCTAGTCGGAGTGGGCTGCTCTCAAATAGCGGTCCTAGTGAGTTCAAAAGTTAAGAATGCGGCGTTTAAGGATTTCAGGCAGCATTATGATCGAGAATCGAGCTTTTGCAGAGTAATCTCTGAGAAAAAGGAAGGATGGTTGGAATGTTCTATGATATATTTCAGCACGCAGGATAGCATTGGGGGAGTGAGAGAAATAGACTCCGGATTGAAGAAAAGAATTATACGAAGGGTATGAGACGGGTTGCAGGATTTGGGCAGCGTAGTCTCGTGAATCAAGGTCACTCGGGATGAGTGAGTGTTGAGTTTTCTATGGGTTGAAGGAATTTGTTATTATTCCTGAGGTAATTGAAGATGATTAAAATAAGATAGATTGATTAGCCATGGTTGAACTGGCACATTTGCGGTAGTGATCAATTCCTTTGATGTAATTTAGTTATGCATGTGGTTTGTGCCGGTGTGTGCGGGGCTTGTCAGCCGTCGTAACGGATCTCATGTGGGAGCATTTGAGTGCTATGGCCTATCAGGTGTAGGCGGACCCCGAAAGGGTTATGGTGGTATAGAATACTACTTAAGGATTTGCATGATTGGGTGATAATGGAAATTCACTCGTGTGTTGAGATGGTACTCTTGAATTGAGTCAAGTAAAAAGTTTCTATATGATGAAGTGTTCACCCTATTGGTGGTTCGGAAGTTGTGATGGAATTGTTGCGCTACCTCGTATTGGCATGTTAGGTGAGGTAAGCAGTATGTAACTGGGAGTAAGAATCGAGGTTTACGTCCGATGTTTATAAGGATGTCATGAGCTCGGAAGAGCAAGATAGAGTGATTTGAAAGTTCAGAGTAAGCTGGTATCTTCAGTGTCACCTGAGATCGGTATTCGGTGAAGGAGGCTTTGTACCCTGGTCCTGGGGTCTCGATGTGTTTTTCGGCATTAGGGTGGTTGGTGTATGGATGGGCAGACTAGTTGTATTGTGTGGAAGGTCGTGAAAGCATGACCGCGAAAAGATTGTATAAAGTGTGACACGTAGTCACTTGATGGATTTCAGATTTGGACTGAGTA
Organism: Nicotiana knightiana; assembly: GCA_005239525.1. Lineage (NCBI taxonomy): Eukaryota > Viridiplantae > Streptophyta > Magnoliopsida > Solanales > Solanaceae > Nicotiana > Nicotiana knightiana. Next base: position 125,551 of record ML434003.1, on the reverse strand, counting down.
TAAAGAAGTGCAATATTGCGTAATTGAGAATTTACGCCTGGAGGGTGTTCAGTTCAGTTGATTATGGATTTTGGGGTGTTTTTCCCAGTGATGATGGTTGTTCACGTTTATTATGAGAGAAAGTGGGTTGATATGGACCCAGGCAAAAGCTATTAGCTTAGTTGGTGCGAGCAGGGTGGCTCGATGTTTGTGGATGGATTTAAATATGGTTATGGGATCCGTATGTGCCCGTCATGCTCATTTCAGTAGAGCTTTTTTCATGGAAAGGTATTAGAACAACGGGTGTTGTTCCGTCTTCGTCAAATTTATGTGTTATTGTGATGGTGTCGTACGAGTTGTGAAACATCTTGATAATTTCTTGTGTGTTGAGGTCCCGCGTAGGGGGGGGCATGTTATGTGAGTAGGATAGCTCTTGGGATTCAGAGTGTGTATATATATATATATATATATATATCGCACCCCAGATGTGCTTGAGTTATGTAGCTTACAACTTTATCAGTCTCCCCAGGATGGTATTATGCACTTAGCGTGCTTGTGGTCGATATTCAGTAAATTGTAATAGTGAGCAAATCAGCTCCGCATATATATCTTCTTATATAAATTTTATGTGGGATCGGGTGGCATGCCGCCACGTGTATGTTATTCGGATCGGGTTGCATGCCGCAACAGTGTGATGATGAGAAGGGTTAATATGTATTTATTTTCTGGTGTTTTATTTCCTATTTACTGGTAAGAATTCATATTAGTTGCATGAGCTGAATAGTTCCGTCCTTAGTCGTTTCTTATTATCATGTTCGAGTTATAGCCTATTGGCGCGATGTGGTACCATGTGAGGGTGTTTGTCATGTTGGGGTGGTTTGTTTTCTGTGCAGTTCGTATTGGGTGAGACGAGATTTTTGGACCAGGGATCAGTGCGATAAGGCTATGTGAAGTGTATATGAAAGAACAAATACCATTATTCAGGTTCATAATGAAGTGACGATTCTGGTCAAGATGAGGTATTCTAGGATTTGCTAACTATGCAGTTGAGTATGAATTTCTGCATATTTCCTCCGTTGTGGTGGTATCGTCAGAATTATAGCAGGGTGTATGTATATTTGTTATGAGGTGCATTGGAAGCATCAGATTCGTGGACCTTGGCTACTAAGGTTCAGGAAGTGTCAATGTGGTCGGATGATGAGTTATGCGGTGCATGGTGCCGATTCAGAAAAGATATGTAGTTATGATCTGGTATATCGTGTGCTAGTTGATGCGGTGTTTATATATGTTGGAACTAGGCCAGGCAGAGAAATTTCAAGTGTTTGAATGAATTCTAAGCTTATTATATGGATAAAGAAGAAATCTCCAGATTTGATCAGGCTACTGTGCTCGACTGGGTTGTGGTAGCACGGGCAGGTGCTCGAGATGTTAAAAATTGGTTTTAGGTAACTCCAAAGCAGTTCTTAGAACGTTCGAGGACGAACGTCGGTTTAAGTGGGGGAGAATGTAACGACCCGACTGGTCGTTTTGAGCTCTAGCGCGTCGTTCAACGGTTTGAAGTCGTGAGCAGCTTCATTCCAGGTGTTATGACCCGTGGGCGTGGTCGGAATTGAATTTCAGGAAGTTTAGAGTTTATTTGGCAACACAATTCTCATTTCAAAAGCCTTAAGTTGGAGAAATCAACTAAGATTGGAATTTTGAGTAAACAATCTCCGAATCAGGATTTGAAGGTTCCACCAGGTTCGTATGATGATTTCGGACTTGGGTGTATGTCCGGATCGGGTTTTGGATAACCCTGGAGCGTTTCGGCGTATATTATGGAAGTTAGCATTTTAGAAGTATTTCATGAATTTGGGCTTGAATTGTATATCAGCGAGGTTGATGTCCGTTTGGGATTCCTAGTCTAGGAATAGATCCGTATGGTGATTCTGGAATTGGGAGCGCGGTCGGAAGTAAATTTGGATGTCCGTAGGTCATTTTGGGGTCATTTGGCTAAATATAGAAATTTGAAGGTTTTTGAGAAAATCCGACCGGAAGTGGAAGTTGTGATATCGAGGTCGGAATGCAATTCCGGAAGTTGGAGCAGGTCCATAGTGTTGAATATGACTTGTGTGCAAAATTTGAGGTCAATCGGGTGTGATTTGATAGGTTTTGGCGTCAGATGTAGAAGTTTGAAATTCTACGTTCTTAAAGAAATGGATTTGAGCGTGATTCGTGATTTCAGCGTTATTTGATGTGATTTGAGGGCTCGAGCAAGTCCGTGTCATGTTTTGGGATAGGTTGGTGTGATTGGACGGGGTCCTAGGGGCTTCGGGTGGATTCCAGGTGGTTAACGGATCAAGAAATGAAGTTTGAAGAAGTGAAGGATGTTGTCATCTGGTGTGACCGCACCTGCAAGGATTTGACTGCAGGTGTGTTGTCGTAGGTGCGTCTTGGGCGCCGCAAGTGCGAAAGTGGGCAGGCTTGGCTGGGGACTGCAGGTGCGATGGATTTTCCGCACCTGCGAAGCCGCAGGTGCGGACAGTGGGGCGCAAGTGCGATTTTGGGTTGAAGTTGAGGAAATCGCAGGTGCGACAGATTGATCGCACCTGCGGGATTGTAGGTGCGGAGGTAGGACCGCAGGTGTGGAAATCGACCTGGGCAGAATGTTTTAAAACAAGAATTTTGGGTTCGTTTGTCTTCATTTCTTCATGGCTTAGGCGATTTTGGAAAGCTTCAAGAGAGGTTTCCTTTATGCATTGTCAAGATAAGTAAATTCCTCCCGTTTTTAAGTTAAATACAAGATTATATGTACGGATTAGGCATGGAAATTGGTAGGAATTTGGGAAATATTGAAGAAACCTAGAAAATGGAAAATTGGTTTTTAGCCACGAATTGTGCATGAATGTTTGAGTAAATTATATATTTGAGTTAGTAAGGCTATGGGTATAATGCATCTTCGAGAAATCTCGGATTTTCGGGCACGTGGGCCTGAGGGCATTTCGGTTATTTCACTGAGCGGGGTTGGGAAAGTATATAATTTGAATTTGTTGTGAGTATTAGGATGAATTTTCATGGCTTTGCCATTATGTGGTAGTTCCTGAGTGTTGTACATCCGTTGGAGTCAACGGAGGGGCTTGGAAGCCAGTGTGGGAATTTCAGAGCGAGGTAAGTCTCCTTTCTAACTTCGTGAGGGGGAATCGTCCTCCTAGGTGAATTAATTCAATACATGCTATTATCTTCGGGGGATACGTACACACGAGGTGACGGGAGTCCGTGCGTAGCTACTATTATGCCATGTCCGAGTAGCCTAGGACCCACTAGCATGCCTTATGTGTGTACCTGTAACCCTGCCTGTAATATTAAGCTGCTAATATGACCAAAAACGTAATTGAATGTCTAAAAGAAAGCTAGAACTCATATTGTTAATCTTCTAGAAAGAGAATTGGTTCCGCTGTGGATATATGTGTACCTGGACTGGGTTGTATCATGGAGTATCACTAAACTGGGAGTATCACTAAACTTGACAAATGAGTTTCAAAAACAAAGATTTCAAAACCTATATTTCATGTTTCTTTTAATAAAGATTTTACCACTTTCTTGAGAAAAACTATTTTCTTGATAAAATACGAATTTATTATGTGGATATGTGTTACTTTGGGTGCCTGAGTCGCTTTAGGACTTACGAGCATGCCATTACGTGTCTTATGTGTGTCTTTAGCCAAACTTTGAGTTGCTTATTATCTTTTAACCAGTATGCTTATTATCTTTGAACTTGTATGCAAATGGAAGAGAGTTGCCTCTGAATTTCCAGTGAATTAATCCTTGTTACAAGTATAGCCTTCACTGAGCTTATTGATAAATCCAATATATATATATATATATATGTGTGTGTTAATTATATACAAGAGTCAGCACTCGAGTCGCAGGTATGATTCGCGATCGAGGGAAGCTTTATGTTAATTATATATAAGAGTCAGCACTCGTGTCGCAGGTATGATTCCCGATCGAGGGAAGCTTTATGTTAATTATATATAAGAGAAAAACTTGGTATCATAGCAGGTCTATCCTAGGGGTTGTCTATGAGCTGTGTCTAGTAGAGTCTTGATTATGGATGTGTAGCGCGCCAATTTATAATCAGGAGACTATATGACATCTAGGGTTGTTACCTTCTTCCTGAATCTACATCATGCGTAGAGTTGAGTCTTTAGTGTTCGTCTCTAATATTAACCTTGTTTTCATTCAGCGATGCCTTCGACTAGGAAGCAAGTGATTAGTAGATGGCTTGATACAGTTGCAGGAGAGGGTACCAGGTAGGTGCCTCAAACCCGAGCAGACCAAAGTGAGGCTTAGAGTGAGATGTCGTCTCATACCTCATCTACTATGTTTCTCCAGAGGATACTAGGAAGCACCGAGCACCACCAGTTCCTCCGTCTGGCCCTACAGACCAGGAGACTAGCTTGGTAGCTACTCAGACTCAGAGGCAGAATATTGGTGTTGTAGATAAACCGGCTAGTACGAGAGTTCATGATTTTATTAATCTAGACCCTCCAGTGTTTATCATATCCGACCCCAGGGAGGACTCGCAGACTTTTATTGATCAGGTTCATCGTACACTGCAGGTTATGCATGCTACTGATACAGAGGCAGTAGAGTTGGCTTCTTATCGATTACGGGATTTAGCGATTTTATGGTATGATAGTTGGGAGATATTGAGGGGTCTGAACGCCGCTCCAGCTGTGTGGAAGGAATATTCTGAGGACTTTCTTCTTCACTATTTGTCAATTGAGATACGACGAGCTGGAGCTGATAAGTTCTTGAAGCTTAGACAAGGTAATATAAGTGTGCAAGAGTATAGTATGCAGTTTGATTTTTTAGCAAGGTATGCTCCCCATATGGTGGCTGAGATGAGTGATAGGGTGCATATGTTCGTGAACGGGATGGGACCACATCTTATAAATGAGTGAACGATAGCCTCCTTGGTCGAGGGAATGGATATCTCCCGTATTCAGGCTATTTGTCACGACCCAAACTGATGGGCCACGGCGGGCACCCGGTACCTTACTCAACCGAGTACCAACATAACGTATCTTTCTTATTACATTATCATATACTCGTGAGAAACAATGATGTCCCAATCGAATATATAATTATATGGAGGGTTATCTCATATTAATAAGATGTTGGGAAACTAAAATTAACTTAGAATCACCGGTAGAACTTACCTTGGGTGGTGGAGGGACCCTTAAGGAGTTAGGTTTTTAGAGCTTTCCTTTCTAGAGCAAGTTTTTATGTTTTGGGGCTGTGGGGACGAAATAGGGCTTAAAGATTGACTTCCCAAGTCGGCCACCGCACCTCAGAAGGCCTGACTGCGGTCCCGACCGCGGCAAACAGCTGGAACACTACCTCACGACCGCGGTCGCGGTGGAATACAGCCGAACGTGGTGGATATGCACTGTTCTGTAATTCGGGAATAACGTTTCTTACAGAGCTCTGTTTGGGCTCCACAATATTTCATTTGAAAGATATTTCAGAGGCCTATAACTTTAATGCTTTGAGTTTTCCCAAAATCCTTATAAATATTCACTAAAAACCTGCTGGAAGATGGACCTTCTGCAACCTTAGTCAATTTTGTCGAATCTTATGCACCTCACTTCCATCTTGATTTTGAAAAGACTATTTTCACCATTAATCATCCCGATAGTACTTCATATGTCCAAAATATAACCTTACTACTCCTTTAACTTATTCATACATAAGCCAAATTTACAGGGTGTTACATTATCTCCCCCTTGGAATCATTCGTCCTCGAATGATGGTCCTGGATGCAACTACGACTATCTAAGGACATTAAACGGGTATGATGGAGATATGCAAATACTGAAGTATCATGAATACATGTATATCAAACTAAATGAGTACGTGATTACTAAATACTAAGTTGAGAAAATACTGAAGGAGATAGAGATTATAATATAAGGCATGAACAAAAAGGCTAATTACCTTCCACATTTTCCGTTTGCTCTTCAAATAGATGGGGATACCTGGACTTCATGTCCTCTTCGTCTTCCCATGTAGCCTCTTCAATCTTTTGTTTCCTCCAAAGCACTTTTACTGAAGTAATTTCCTCAGTTCTGAGCTTGCCGATTTGGCGATCAAGAATAGCCACTGGACTTTCTTCGTAATACAAGCTGTTTTTAACCCCTACAATCTCCGTACGCACCACAAGTGACGGATCTCTGATGAATTTCTTTAACATGGATACATGAAACACTGGGTGTGCAACAAATAATTCTTGTGGCAATTCTAACTCATAATCCACCTTCCCGATCCTTCGTAGGATTCTATATGGCCCAATATAGCGGGGCCTAAGCTTCCCCTTCTTCCCAAATCTCATAACGCCTTTCATAGGTGAAACTTTCAGAAACACCCAAGAATCAACTTGGAACTCTAAGTCTCTACGCCGCATGTCCGAGTAGGACTTTTGGCGACTTTGATCCTTTTCAAATGCTTTTGTATCAAGTTGACTTTTTCCATAGCCTGATAGACCAAATCGGGTCCTAACAACTCAGTTTCTCCAACTTCAAACCAACCAATTGGTGATCTACACTTTGCCCATACAGAGCCTCGTACGTTCCATCTTGATACTAGAGTGATAGTTGTTGTTATAAGAAAACTCAGTGAGAGGTAGATGATCATCCCAATTACCTTTAAAATCGATAACACATGCCCTTAACATATCTTCAAGAGTCTGAATGGTGCGTTCCGTCTGGTCATCTATCTGAGGATGAAAATCGGTCCTGAGGTTCACCCTTGTGCCCAATCCCTTCTGAAGGATATTCAAAAGTTCGCTGTGAACTGATCACCACGATCTGAGATGTTGGAAAAAGAGTCCCATGCAATCAGACGATTTCTTTGATATACAACTTGGCATAAATCTCGGCCGAATCTGTAGTCTTCACTGGCAATAAGTGAGCTGACTTGGTAAGTCGGTCTACAATCACCCAAATCGAATCATGCTTCCGAAACGAGCGAGGTAGACCTGTTATGAAGTCCATGTTTATCATCTCCCATTTCCAAACGGAAATTTCTATACTCTGAGTTAATCCACCAGGTCTCTTGTGTTCCATTTTCACCTGCTGACAATTTGGACACTTAGCCACGAAGTCAGCTATATTCTTTTTCATATCATTCCACTAATACACTTCCTTAAGATCATGATACATCTTGGCGGAACCTGGGTGAATGGAATACCTGGAATTGTGTGCTTCTGACATAATCCGCTCTCTGAGCCCATCTATATCTGGAACACATAGTCTGCCTCTGTACCTCAAAGTACCATCATCTCCCCCTTGTTCAAAAGCAGTAGTCTTGTGCTTTTGAATTCCCTCCTTTAGCTGCAATAAGTAGGGATCACTGAACTGTTTTTCCTTCACTTCGGCTACTAAGGAGGATTCAGCCATGTTATGAAGAACAACGCCACCATCTTCGGAGTCCAAAAGTTGAACTCACATACTTGCTAAGCAGTGGACTTCCTTCATCATAGTTCACTTGTCTGCTTCAACATGCGCTAAGCTTCCCATAGAACGCCGACTAAGGGCATCGTCTACGACATTGGCTTTCCTCGGATGATACAGGATATCAACATCATAATCTTTAAGTAATTCGAGCCACCTCCTCTGACGTAAATTCAATTCTCTTTTCTTGAAGATGTACTGGAGACTCTTGTGATCTGTAAAAATGTCAACATGTACCCCATAAAAATAATGGCGCTAGATCTTAAGCGCAAACACCACAGCTGCTAATTCAAGATAATGAGTCAGATAATTCTTCTCATGAGCCTTAAGTTGTCTCGATGCGTAGGCTATGACTTTTCCGTGCTGCATTAATACACACTGAAGGCGAACCCCTGAAGCATCACAATAAACAATAAACCCTTTGGTTCCTTCCGGTAGCGTCAAGACTGGAGCTGAGGTCAACATTTTCTTTAACTCCTCAAAACTTTTCTCGCAACCATCCGACCATTGAAACTTCACTTTCTTCTGAGTTAATCTAGTCAAAGGGGGCAAGATAGAAGTAAATCTCTCTATGAAACGCCCTATAATAGCCTGCTAGACCCAAGAAACTTCTTATATCGGATACTGAGGTGGGTCTAGGCCAATTCTTCTCTTCCTCTATTTTCTGAAAGTCCACCTTCACAACTTCCCCTGAGATGACATGTCCCAAAAATGCTACTGATTTCAACCAAAATTCACACTTAGAAAATTTTGCATATAGCTTGTAATCCTGCAGTAACTGCAACACAATTTTGAGATGTTCTGCATTGTAAGTCTCGCTATGGGAATAAATCAACATGTCATCAATAAACACAATAACGAACAAATCAATATAGGGCTTGAAGACCCTATTCATAAGGTCCATGAAAGCTGTTGGTGCATTTGTCAAACCAAATGACATTACCAAAAATTTGAAATGCCCATAGGGAGTCCTGAAAGCTGTTTTTGGTATATCGACTTCCTTAACCTTCAATTTATGGTATCCCGATCTGAGGTCAATCTTGGAATAACACTGGGCACCCTGAGGTTTATCAAATAAGTCTTATATTCTGGGAAGAGGGTACTTGTTACTGACGATAATCAACGCACATGCGCAAGCACCCATCCTTCTTTCGTACAAACAGGACCGGATTAATCCCTTATCTAGAAGATTTTTCAAGTGGACTTTCAGCTCTTTCAACTCTGTTGAAGACATTCTATAAAGTGGAATAGATATAGGCTTAGTGCCGGGGAGTAGATCAATTCAAAATTCAGTCTCCCTATCGGGAGGCACTCTGGGGAGATCTTCGGGGAACACTTCTAGGAACTCATTTACAATTGGTACCGACTGGAGAGTGGGAATCTGAGCATCTGCATCCTTAACTCGAACCAGGTGATAGATATACCCTTTAGAGATCATCTTTCTGGATTTAAGATAGGAAATAAACCTACCCCTAGGTGTTACTGCATCACCCTTCCATTCTATGACTGGTTCACCGGGAAATTCAAAACTTACTATTTTGGTTCTACAACCCACTGTGGCATAACAAGACTCTAACCAATCCATGCCCATGATCACATCGAAGTCTACCATCTCCAATTCTACTAAGTCTTATACAGTAAGACGATGATACACCTTGACTGGACACCCCCTATAGATACATCTAGCTATAACTGATTCTCCATTTGGAGTGGATACTTCATAAGGTTCACACAACTTTTCTGGTTCTATCCCAAATTTCTTAGCAATATATGGAGTTACATAATATAGGGTGGATCCCGGATCTATAAGGGCGTAAAAATCAAAAGTGAATATTGTTAGCATACATATGACAACATCTCCCCGATCCTCCGTATCCTGACGGTCTGCCAGGGCATACAAGCGGTTTCGACCACCGCCTGCATTACTAGACTTTGTTGCACCACGCCCTTGCTGGGCCTGAGAGTTATGAGGGGCTGCTGAATTAGTGGACTGATCTACATTTTCTACATTGTTCTGCCTTGTTGATGGAAAATCCCTCAAGAATTGGCCCTAATGACCACACCCAAAGCAACCATTTGTGCCCAAACGACACTCCCCTGGATGCTTCTTACCACATGTGTTGCAAATAGGGTAACCAGGTACTATGTAGCCCACACTAGCCTATGACTGTGAGTCTGCTGCTCTGAAATTCCGGTTTTTAGTGTTAAACATTGACCTATGAACCGGTGCACTAGTTGAAGATGGAGCAGGTCCTGATTTTGATTTCCTGAAGAACTAGTGATTGCCTCCTGCTTGAGATCCCCCATGGCTGAAATTTCCTGCAGACTTAGCTTTCTTGCTGAATTCCTAGTCCTCTCTCTGTATCCGCTCTTCTTCCTTCAACTTGTCTTCGTTCCCTTGAACAAAGGCAACCATCTTAGTGATGGTCATTTCATTATTCTAAGAAGCTATATTAGCATCAGCAAACAAGTCATCTGAAAGCCCAAAAATATACCGCCTAACTCTGGCCTTCATATCACGTACCATTTCCGGAGCATACCTAGCCAGAGGGACGAACTTGAGGTAGTACCCATTCGCACTCATATCATTCTGTTTGAGTCTCTCAAACCCCAAAGACTTATCTTCCAAGACATCAATGGGTATAAAATGCTCAAGAAATGCATCTGCAAACTCCTTCCAAGTTGCAGAAGCCGCATACTCCCCTCAGGACTCTTCCCATGTTTCGTACCAAGTGTTGGCAACATACTTTAGTTGGTACGCAGCAAGCTATGCCGCCTCAGTGTCTGTAGCATGCATCACTTGAAATATCTTCTGTACCTCATCAATAAAGTTTTATGGATCCTCATCCTTTTTTGACCCTGTGAAGACTGGAGGTTTCATGTTGAGGAATTCTTTTGACCTGGAACTACCCGTTTCTTGAACAACACTTGTCCCCTGCCTTTGAGCCTAAGTAGAAACCATCTAGGTGAGCAACTGGATAGCTCCCCTAACATCCATGTCTGAAGCACTGGGCACTGAGCCCGATGCAACCCCTTAGGCCGGAGGGTCCTCCTCTTGAGCAATATTAGTCGTAGCCCCCTGGGTAGTAGCTGAGGCCCTCCTGGTGTACTTCTTTTTTGCAGGCATTTTTCTGAAATATGCAATTCGCATGATTTATAAAGATTCCGAAAGCATAGCTCTAACAACACAATCTAGAGTATTAAAGAAATGGAACAATCCTAGATGTCTTGGTGGTCAACTATTTAAACGTGTGGCGCGCACACACATATAAAACTGACCCCACTAGAAATGGCTTCATAAACTCCCTAGGAACTCTTGAACCTAGGCTCTGATACCAAGCTTTGTCAACAGCATGGCTGGATCAACAGTGCCTGACTACATGTGACTGAGCGAACCAACAGCATGGCTGGATCAACATGTCGTATAACTGTAAGCTACATACAAAGGAGTAGCTGACAAGGCTAACACAACTGCGGCCTCGGGCTCAAGTATACGTATACATAAGTGCAGCCTCAGGCCCAAAATACATGAAGCATAAACTGCAGCCTCGGGCCCAAATATAGGTGTTCAACATTTAGGAACTTAGAATCATACTGAAATACATGATTCTGAAATATTGAACCATACTGAGTTACATGATACCGGAATAATGAATAGGACTAGACTGAGAAATGTACTCACAATAAGTTGATTTTTCATAACTGAAACTCATAGAATATCGAATGATTATGAACTATGGCCCCTATAGAATAGAAGTTCTACTACTATTCATGGGACTGGTCATAATTACTTTCTAAGGAACTAGCAATAGTCATAATGAATGGGACGTACGGAGAATCATAGACATTCCCAAACATAAAGAGTTAGCCTCACATACCTTAACTTCCTACTGTTCAGCGTAATAAAACGTTTGTGAACCCGTTCAACTTCAATCTATAGCAATACAAGTCAAAGGGATTCCATATTAGCTATGATACTCATGTTTCGATAACTTAAGCATTTTATCAAACACTTGGTGAGAATAAAGCTTCATAGTCCTTATTAATGGTGTATCTACACCCAGTAACCCATTCTCTTGCTCCTAGATATATTCTAAAGTCTCAAATGGTTATAATCAACATTATTCTTTATCACCCATAAGGTAATACAACACCCTCAACCAATAATCAAGAATTAACACACCCAACCTATAACCGCTTATGATTTTTCTATCAAACCCATCAACTCAAATCTCATGAACTAGGGTCTATAATTATTAAATCAATGTTAGAATCAATTAGAGGGTGAAGACGTTACCTCTTTGAAGTTCAATCCTCTTGAATTCGAGTTCTAGGGTTTCTTCTCTCAGCAATGATGTCCCAATCGAATATCTAATGATATGGAAGGTTTACTCATGTTAATAAGATCTTGGGAAACTAAAATTAAATTAGAATCACCGTTAGAGCTTACCTTGGGTGGTGGAGGGACCCTTAAGGAGTTAGGTTTTTGAGAGCTTTCCTTTCTAGAGCAAGTTTTTATGTTTTGGGGCTGTGGGGGACGAAATAGGGCTTAAAAGTTGACTTCCCAAGTCGGCCACCGTGCCCCAGAAGGCCTGAACATGGTCCTGACTGCGACAAACACCTGGAGCACTACCTCATGACCGCGGTCGTGGTGGAACGTGGCCGAATGCGGTTGATAGGCTTTGTTCTGTAATTCAGGGATAACCTTTTGCACAGAGATCCATTTGGGACCCCCAGTATATCATTGGAAAGATCTTGCAAAGGCCTACAACTTTCATGCTTTGAGTTTTCCCAAATGCTATTTAAATTTTCACTAAACCCTGATGGAAGATTGACATTCTGCAACCTTAGTCGATTTTGTCGAATCTTATGCACCTCACTTTCCATCTTGATTTTGAAACAACTATTTTCACCCATAATCATCCCGATAGGACTTTATATGTCCAAAATATCCTTACTACTCCTTTAACTCATTCATACCTAAGTCGAATTTATGGGGTGTTACATTATCTCCCCCTTGGAATCATTCGTCCTCGAATGATGGTCCTGGCTGCAACTACGACTATCAATCGACATTAAACGGGTGTGATGGAGATATGCGAATACTGAATTATCATGAATATATGTATATCAAACTGAACGAGTACATCAATACTAAATATTAAGGTGAGTAAATACTGAAGGAGATGGAGATTATAATATAAGCTTGAGCATAAAGGTTAATTACCTTCCACATTCTCCGTTTTCTCTTCAAAGAGATGGGGATATATGGACTTCATATCCTTTTCGGCTTCCCATGTATCCTCTTCAACCTTTTGATTCCTCCAAAGCACTTTTACTGAAGCAATTTCCTTAGTTCTGAGCTTGCGGATTTGACGATCAAGAATAGCCACTAGAATTTCTTCGTAAGACAAGCGGTCTTTAACCCCTACAATCTCTGTACGCATCACAAGTGACGGGTCTATGATGAATTTCTTTAACATGGATACATGAAACACTGGGTGTACAATAGCTAATTGTTGTGGAAATTCTAACTCATAAGCCACCTGCCCGATCCTTCGCAGGATTCTATATTGCCCATTATAGCGGGGACTAAGCTTCCCCTTTTTCCCAAATCTCATAACGCCTTTCATAGGCGAAACTTTCAAAAACACCCAATAATCAACTTGGAACTCTAAGTCTTTACGCCGCACGTCCGAGTAGGACTTTTGGCGACTTTGAGCCGTTTTTTCAAATGCTTTTGTATCAATTTGAATTTTTCCATAGCCTGATAGATCAAATTGGGTCCTAACAACTCCGCTTCTCTAACTTCGAAACAACCAATTGGTGATCTACACTTTCTCCCATGCAGAGCCTCGTACAATGCCATCTTGATATTAGAGTGATATCTGTTGTTATAAGCAAACTCAATGAGAGGTAGATGATCACCCCAATTACCTTTAAAATCGATAACACATGCCCTCAATATTTAAACTTTGGTATAATTTTGATAGAAACTAGGGCAATTTCCTAGGATTATTGGCAATATTCAGGTATCATGTGATTTGAAGAAGAAATGGAAGGAACCAAGTCAAAACAGGCAAAAATGATGAAAAATGACTGAAGCCAGATACTCTTCGCGATCGCAAGGTCTGGTCCACGATCGCAGAAGTCAATGAGAATGTGAGCCGCGATCGCAAAGAGCTTTACGCGATCTCGTAGAAGGAATATTACACCAGCATTGAAATGTTCTACATGATCGTAATGATGGTCACGCGATCGCATATGCTAGAGAGTTGATTCTACGCGATCGCAAAATGTCTTCACGCAATAGCAGAGCTTTAAGACCTAAACCTTAGAGATCACAACTGTTTTTACGCGATCGCGATGAATATATACTGGCGAATTCTGGGCATATTTGGCATTTCACATTTTTATCCCCAAGCCATTCTTATACACGACTTGGCAAATTTTTGGCATTGTAAAATATATTTTTGAGTAGAGAAGAAGAGAGAAAATATTTGTGGAAGCTAGGGTTTCCACACACACTTGGGATTTGAAGATTTCAACCTTGTGGTTAATGATTTCTTACCCATTTATTTTTGTTTCTTCATTTCCTTGATTTGTATTGAATATTTAAGTGTGTAGTATTTATTTCCAATACTAATTCTTGTTTATGGAAATATTCATGTTTAAAGTATGGATTACCTTGTTGTGCTTATGTATTGAATGATTTTTCATCTTTTATGGAGTGAGTTAGTGTTTCCTTAATTATTCTTGTTCTTTAATGTTTCCACAGGGATTAGGTAACCCTAGGACTCTCCCATTAAATCTGAATTAATTTTGGAAAAGATAATTTGGGGTTGGGAAAGATTAATTAACAAGACCTTGAGGCTTTAACCCTCATTTTATAGATTCTACCTAGGGATAGGATTGAACTACTTGTAGCCATATCTGGGTGTTCTTAATATCTTAATTGGGTTAGGAATAATGAAATTAGGAAGTCTTATTAGTCTTTGGAAAAAGCTAATTAAGAAGTATTATCCGTGGCTAATTAACATAAACTCGCTCATATTTGTAAAATCGTGAAATACATTGGATCATTACTTGAGTGTAATTCCCGATGCATTCATACTTGTTGTCATTGATCATTTTACTTGCTTTCTAGGTTAGTTTATATTTTTGCATTTAGTTATAAACATTTTCAAAACCAAAATCTATTTGTTTGGCATTGCGCGATAAGTGATAATTCTCTTACATTCCTAATCGCCTCCATATTATTCTCTGTGGGATTCGACCCCAACGTAGTTGGGTTATTATATTTGACAATCGACCGCTTACACTATTTTAGGTGTAACTTGAGCGTATCAAATTTTGGCGTCGTTGTCGGGGAACAATTGGTGTAATTTAGGTTGTTTGAGAAATAAGCATAAGTGCTTTGGTCCAAACTTGTGAGTATTTGTGTAATTATTTTTCTTGCTTATTTTCTTAATTTTTGATTAAAAAAATGGCATCATATAATGAAAATTGGTCGGATGGTAGTTGTTCATACTTTGATGACTCTTGTCCTTACTGTGGAGGACCACACTCGTGACAAAATTATTTAAATTTTCCCGGGGATGGATTGTGCGCATAATCTCAAACCCATGACTGGAGTATTTGTGATAGGTATGGTTGCCAAAATGGTCATTGGTATGATTTTTTATATTTGTCCGTCCCTTCCCCAAGACCCCACTATGATGATTCTACCTTTTGTGATGGAAATTTTTGGGGGTGAAGAAGTGGAGGGAAGTGAGCATGGTAGAAATGGAGAGTTCAAGCTCGTGTTGGAGTGCCTACTTCAACAAGGGAATCATGAGCAAAATGCCTTGGAAGAACTTTTGGAGACTAGTCTCCAAAATGATTTGGCACTTGAAAGGTTGCACTCACAAATGGATGCTATGATTGAAGCTTCAAGGGTTCAAAAAGCCTTGGAGGTGAGTGATAGCCAAGAACCTTCCTTAGAGGTTGAAGTTGAAAATTCTTCCTTGGTACTTGAACAAAACCAAGAAGAACTCTCAAATTCTCAAAATGAGAGGATGATGCTCATGTTGGAGGCCATTCTTGAAAATGAGGAAGAGAATAAATTTGCACTCGAGGAACTGAAACATGATGTGACTCAAAATGATGAGCACATCCACACTTTGGAAGATCAAATGCAAGCATTGATGGAGGCTCATTATGCCTCTCAAGTTGAGAGTGTGGATGGATGCCAAGAAGAGTCCAATTTTGAGGGTGAGAGTGAGCCTTACTTTGAGGAATCAAGCCTTGAACATCCGCCAACCGACTCTATGAGTTTTAGTGATGCCGAGAAAAATATGGAATTAGAGTCAACCGGGTGATTGGAAATTTGGTTGGAATTGACTCTATTCCGGGGGGAAAAGGAGGATGTCAAAATCCGAAAAATATTGCAAGTTGGAGGTTTGAAGGCACATTCCAAGCATTTTTCAACATTGGAATTGTGTGGTGATACGGAAGTTGAACTACACGGATCAATGGGGGATTGCTAGGAGGAAAAATTCATACCATACATCTTACAAGTTGAGGAAATAAGAAAAAAAAATGACATACCTCACATGAAAGCCAAGAAGTGCAAAATGAAAATTTTGAGGATTGGCTCGATCATCTACTTACACTCCCCACCGCCTGTGGTGACAAGCTTGATTTCAATCTAGGTGCCCAATTCATGTCATCCAAGTTGCAAGAAAAGTGGTAAAGTGATTTGCGTCATGCCACGACGTTAAATGCGGCACTTGGTGGGAGGCAACCCAATGTTTTTCAAACTTTTTGGTCATTTTTAGAATAGCTTATTATATTTTTTCTAACCAATCTACCAAGTTTCAGAATTTTTGGAGCTGATTTGAGCAGGTCGGGGAGACCGGGTAGTCAAAAACAGTGCAAGAGAAAAAAAAAATTTAGCTGGGCAACACTGCCCAAGTTTGCGATGCCCCCAACAAAAATTGTGATCGGGAATATGCTGCCTAAGCCACAAATGCGATCGCAAATCAGTAAGCAAATTGCACAGAATTATAATGCATTGCGATCACATAAAACAATTCGCGATCATGGAGCTTTGAGAATTTTCATGCTCTATGCGATCGCTGGAACCTACTCGCGATCGCGTCCCTAGAACCTACTCGCGATCGCGTCCCTGGGAAAAATTACCACACTGCGATCACTAAACTACGTTTGCGATCACGGGGAACAGGTAAGTTATAAAAATTAAATCAGTGAGAAATTGTTTTTACTCGCCCAGTTTTGCTGTAAACTCAGAACGAAATAAAAATTCCCCCCTGCTCCGGCAAGCCCCCGAACCACGCCCAAATCGATTTTGCTTCAACTTCCTTGCATCATTCGGTCATCATCATCCAGGTATGTGAATTCCTAACCTTAATGCTTCATCTATTTTCAATTTTTGCGGAAAATGATAGTATAGGCAACCTTAATTGCAAACTCTAGGGCTTGACAATTTTGTGATTTTGTTAACGGTTAGTGATAATATCCTTGTGTGGTTGCTTGCTGTGGGAGTTTGGTTGAGTGTAAGAGTTAGCATATGTGTAAATTTTGAGGGTGATTAGTTATGTTTGGGTGGTCTAAAATTTCTAAGGAAAAGGAAACCCACCATTTGTATGTTGAAATGCTCAGGTGAACTGTTGTTGGGCGAAGAAGATGACCTTCGTGATCGCGATGCCTAATTCTGCGATCGCGTAGGTCTAAGTCTGCTAGGTTTCTTGATCACCCATCATGATCGCGTAAAACTCTTTGCGATCGCACACCGTTACCAGCTAGGAAGCATCAGCTTATTCATCGTGTTTGCGTTAACTGGGCTGCGATCGCGTGGCTTCACAACCTTTGTTCTTTGCGATCGTGGTCCATTCTCTGCGATTGCGATTCATTGCGGACCAGGCAGAAAAACAGTAAACTTGCAAAATTGTGTTCCAAATGCTTTTTGAATTGTTTCTTTGTCCTAATTAACCCCAAATGCATTGCTTTAAGTGCCCATATGATTGTTTGACATGATTACTCTTTTTGTAGGAACTTTGTGCTCTAAAAATGAACTCGACACCAATAGAAAATGCTCAAATACCCGTTGCACAAGCTCCCACAGAGGAATATTTTGATGCCACTACCTTTTCTTCCGTTAGATGTTCTGAGCAATATGACAAGCAATTATCAAAAAGCATGATTAGGGAAAGAGGCATCCTACTGACCGACCTTGAGAGTCGTTGGCCCGAGTTCCATGAGTGATTAGTAACGAGTGGATGGCTTTGTTTTGCAGAAGAGCCCAGGCCAGCCAACTATGAAGTAGTCTGAGAGTTTTATGCAAACGATATAGAGACGAATTTCGCTAATGAGTTGGTGGCTACTATTAGGGGCAACGAAATCTGGTTCAGTCCAGAGGCAGTCAATGCACATTATAATCTCCCCAATGCTGACAACCAGTTGTACCAAGATCGAGCCGAAGAACTGGGCACCTAGTGGTACATTGATCATTTACATGGTGGACAGGTGCCCAACTAGATAAAGAATCACTCCAGGATCGAGTCTTCAGAATTCACCGCGGAGGCAAAGACTTGGCTCTCCATTATCTGTCCTCGTATCATGCCTTCCAAAAATGAGACTGAGGTGACAATTGAGAAGGCGAGAGTGATATGTGCTATCATGGAGGGTATCCCAGTGAATATAGGGCAGCTCATCGCTGATGAGATAGCAGAGGTAGTAGCAGAGCGGACCAAGAGCCTATTCTTTCCATCCCTGATCACCCAGCTATGCTACGATGTAGGGGTGGTGCCGAAGCTTACATAAAAGGAGAAGAATTCGGAGAATCTCATCCACCAGCTGTCGAGAAAGGGATCTGGAAATGCGCAGTAGAAGCAGAGGATTGACCTTTGGTATGTTCACTGACACCATTAAGATGTCTGATGATCATGCAGATGCTCATGGGACTTCCACAGCTATGACACCACTAGATCAGGTACCGCAAACTCTCAGGTACATCTCCAGGCAGGTCTATGGCGTGGATACATAGGTACGCCAGCTTGTAGCAAGCCTTCCTTCTGCACCACTCGGAGAGGGTACTTCTGCAGGTTCAGCTAGCCAGGCAAGGCTCTTGACTGTATCCGACCTTGCCAAGGAGCAGCAGGCCATCAAAGCCAAGCTGGGAAAGACTGAAAGGAGCCAGGGGAAGCAGAGAGAATATGAAAAGAAGAAGAGCAAGTTCCTCACCAAGATCATTAGCACGTTGAGGAAATTATGTAGCCCGGATGAGGATTTCGAGCTTGCACCTCCAGTTCTTCCAGTGATGAGTGATGACATTCAGGGAGCACCCCCTTCATTTTCTTCTTATCTTGCATAGTTGCATTGGGGACAATGCAATATTTTCGGTTGGGGGTGGCTCTTATATGATTGTGTGGAACATTGAAATTTTTGTTTTTGGATTAATTATGAACTTGTGTAGATTGGTGGATATTTTTTAGTTTATTAATGATATTTTGTTAAGTTAACATTTTCTCGTTCTTTTTATAGTTTTCTTGTTTTAATTTTTACTTTTTTTGTATAGTAGCATTAATGAAATTCCTTAGTGTTTCTTTCTACCACGCTTCTTTTCCAAGGAAATTATTTTCTTTGAACCGGGTGACTTTTCCCTATGATAGATGGCGTGACAACTTTCTTAAGGGATTAGTCTTGTTTAGATTTTTTTTAGAAAGTAAATAATTTTTTTTTAAGTAGATAGTCTAATAGCTAGTTGTGAATAGATTGGTTTTTGGGGTGTTGTCTTGTGTCCATAAGCCAACATGTGACTTGTTTGGTACAAATATATTTTAAACCTTGGCATATGAGTCTTTAATATAAAAATAAAAATAAAATATATGTATATATACGCAATATAAACATAAATAAAATGAATGATTAAGAGTAATGTTCCTTGTTGTGTTTTAGATTCTAACTTTGGCTCTTTGATTCACTAAATAGCCTCTTAGGCTACATATAACTTCCTTGAGTTTCATTGGTTTCAATTGGATTTTGCATTGTATTCCATTTGAGTGTTCATGTGCCATGTGTGGTGAGGTTTTATTGTAAAATTCTTTTGCATCATTTGTAGTCTACAACTTGCCCGGAATGTGCTTCAAGATGAAATCTTAGATTATCTTGGTTTGAAAAATTATATTAGGCCTTCCTTGGACCATTTTTGTGCCTAACTTTCCTACCCATGAATATTTTCCCTAGTCAACCCTTTTGAGGTTTTTAACTTTTTCTTTGGCAATCATGTTACAAGCTTCTTATTGATTTTCTTGTAAGAACCATACTTTCCTAAGCAATTTCAAGTATGAATATAGGCTAAAAGCCTAAGTTTGGGGATGGAGGTTGGAAAAGTTGTGATATGGAGGCTCTTTAAGAAAAATGTAAAAAGAGTTGTTACAAGATGGAAGAAAGTTTGAATAAATGGAAGACTAGGTAAGTAAAAAAAACAGAAGAAAGGGTGGAAAAATTCTTGAAGGAAGTGGACTTTGAATTGTGAAAAATTATAGTGCTTAGGGAGGTTTTTTTCACGCCCCAAAATCGAGGGACGCGACCGGCACTCAACCGGGTGACCCCAGTCAAGCGAACCTAATTTGCCTTTCCTATCCCACGTGTTACCCCGTGATTTCAATATTCATACTAAGAACATTGGAAAATTGAAGGAAAGGCCTTCTTATCGATTGATTGTGTGTGATTTGAGGTAAATGACTTGTTCACCTTGTGTGGGGGAAATTCCTCTTAGGATTTGGTACTTTGGCGATAATTTGTGAGATGTGAAGGCCGTGTACGGTAGGTGACGAGTGCGTTAACATGCTAAATGTTGGAATTTCGGTTTTAGCTACGTAGTTTCCCTTTCATGCCTTAATTGAGTTACTTTAGCATGTTGTAGTCATCATGTTTAGCCTAATTTCACATGTCCATTTGTCTTATCTCCTATTTGCAACTTGTATCACATGTTTAGTTGAATTACTTGCTTTACTTGATTTTCATATTCATTACTTAATTTTGGAATTCCTTACTTGAAATCGCTATCCTTGAAATATCTTGGTGTTGAGTTTAATGTTGAATTGGAAACCGTGGTTCTTTTGAGGTAAAGTGTAAGTTGTGAAATATCATTTATTTAGTTGTTGTGTTTTGGCTTTCATGTTATTGTTGAGGTTATTGTTTGGTTGTTTTCACGAGGTTTCTGTCGTGCTGTTGTTATTCTTGCACGAGGTTTCAGTCGTGCGGTTTGTTATTGTTGCACAAAGTTTCTGCCGTGCGGTTGTTATTGTTTGCATGAGCTTTATACCGTGCCGTAGTGATTATTGACACGCATGTGGCAGTATAAGGTCTGGGTATTGAAACACATGCGGTGAGATAAGGTGGGATTGATACGCCTGGCTAGTAGAGGAACTACTACAAGCCATGCAGTGTGATAAGGTGGGTTAAAATGCGTAATGCTATTTAGGAAAAATGATTTTCAAAGGCTCTCGCGGTGATATAAGGAAAGACTGTGATTTGTTTTTACAATTTAGGACTACGAGGCGGTACCTCGGGAGTGCCCTTATTGATCTTCTTTATTTCCTATATTGTTTGGTTCTTGTTTCCTTAACATGTAAAATTCTTCTTTTCCTTTCGTGTTGTATTTGATTTTCGTTGATTCCGTGTTGTTATTTCCTGTAAATTCTTTATTGATCACTTCCTTGTCATTTTAAGTATAGCATTATTTATTCATTGTTGTTTTTTATTATCTCCAGTTGGGCCTTGACCTGGCCTCGTCACTACTCTACCAAGGTTAGGCTTGGCACTCACTGGGTACCGTTATGGTGTACTCATACTACCCTTCTACACATGTTATATGCTGATCCGGGTACATCCTATCAGCCTCGATGTTAGAGCGTTGTGTGGCTTTCTTATTACAGACTTCAAGGTATACCTGCTCGCGGCCGCAGGCCTCGAAGTCCCGTTCTATCCAATTCTTTTCTTATTTCTTTACATCTTCATAGACGCTGGTGTATAGGATGTTCAGTATTGTATCTACAACTTGTGACTTGTTTTTACACGAGGTTTTTGGAGATGTACATGTTGAGTTGCAGATTTTATTCATATAGATGTTAATGTCTTGAGATTTAAATTATTATTCAATTATCCCGCATGTTTGTTAGGGTTACCCAGTCTTAGAGACTAGGTGCCGTCACGACATCGTACGAAGGGGATTTGAGATCGTGGAAAGTTGGTATCAAAGCTCTAGGTTCATAGGTGTTATGAATCACAAGTAGGTTTAGTAGAGTCTCGCTGATCCAAACGTTTGTACTTATATTCGGGAGGCTATGTAACTGTTAGGAAAAGATTCACTTCTTTGATTCCTTATCGTGCAAAATCTTTGAATTCAGATTCTGAATTTCTATTTTTCGATTCTCTCACAGATGGTGAGGACACGTACATCTGGATCATCTGACCAGAAACCCGTGCCCCATGCTAGAGCCGCAAGAGGCCAGGGTAGAGGCCGAGTATGTCTATTTGGTGCAACCAATGCACCCACACGAGCTACTACAGAGGGGCCATTAGCAGCTCCAATCGGAGTGCAGACACCTGAGACGCCTGTTACTACACCAGTTGTAACACCCTGTAAATTCGACTTAGGTATGAATGAGTTAAAGAAGTAGTAAGGTTATATTATGGACATATGAAGTCCTATTGGTATGATTATGGGTGAAAATAGTTGTTTCAAAATCAAGATGGAAAGTGAGGTGCATAAGATGCGACAACATCGACTAAGGTTGCAGAAGGTCCGTCTTCCATCAGGGTTTAGTGACAATATGTAAGGAATTTAGGAAAACGCAAAGCATGAAAGTGTTAGGCCTTTGAAATATCTTTCCAACGATATATTGTGGAGCCCAAACAGAGCTCTGTGAAAAATGTTATGCCCGCATTACATAACAGTACCTATCTACCGCGTTCGGCCGCGTTCCTCCACTACCGCGGTCGTGAGGCAGTGCTCCAGCTGTTTGCCGCGGTCAGACCATGGTCAGGCCTTTTGGGGCGCGATGGCCGACTTGGGAAGATAATTTTTAAGCCCTGTTGTGTCTCCCACAGCCCCAAAACATAAAAACTTGCTCTAGAAAGGAAAGCTCTAAAAAGCCTAATTCCTTAAGGGTCCCTCCACCACCCAAGGTAAGTTCTAACGGTGATTCTAAGTTAATTTTAGTTTTCCAACAGCTTATTAACATGGGTAAACCCTCCATATCATTAGATATTCGATTTGGACATCATTGTTGAGAGAAGAAACCGTAGAACTCGAATTCAAGGGGATTGAACTTCAAAGAGGTAATGTCTTCACCCTCTAATTGATTCTAACACTGGTTTAATAATAATAGAACCTAGTTCATGAGATATGAGTTGATGGATTTAATAGAAAAATATGAATGGTTATAGGTTGGGTGTGTTAATTGTTGATTATTGGTTGACGGTGTTGTGTTACCTTATGGGTGATAAAGAATAACGTTGATTATAACCATTTGAGACTTTAGAATTTATCTCGGAGCAAGAGAATGGTTACTGTGTGTAGAGACACCATTAATAAGGACTATGAAACTTTATTCTCACCAAGTGTTTGATAAAATGCTTAAGTTACCGAAACATGAGTATCATAGCTATATGGAATGCATTTGACTTGTATTACTATAGATTAAAGTTGAAAGGGTTCAAAAACGTTGTATTACGCTCAACAGTAGAAAGTTAAGGTATGTGAGACTAACTCTTTACGTTTGGAAATTTCTATGATTCTCCCTATGTCTGATTCATTATTACTATTGCTAGTTCCTCAGAAAGTAATTATGCCCAGTCCCATGAATAGTAGTAGAACTTCTATTCTCTAGAGGGCATAGTTTCATGATCACTCAATATTCTATGAGTTTCAGTTATGACAAATCAACTTATTATGAGTACATATCTTAGTCTATTCCTATTCATTATTTCGGTACATGTAACTCAGTATGGTTCAGTATTTCCGCATCATGTATTTCAGTATAATTCTCAATTCCTTATTCTAAGTTTCTCAATGTTGAACACCTGTATTTGGGACCGAGGCCGCAGTTTATGCTTCATGCATTTTGGGCCTGAGGCTGCAGTTATGTATACGCATAATTGGGCTCGAGGCCGCAGTTGTGCACACACACACACACACACACACATATATATATATATATATATATATATATATATATATATATATATATATACATATATTGGACCTGAGGCTGCAGTTTATTTATTCAGATAAACAGTTGGTTCATCATTCAAAAGAGGGAGTATTTATAACCTTACTTCCTATGTTTAGTTCAATTATCAATTACTAGTTTGAGTTTCAATATTTATAACTCAATGGTTGAAATCAGTAGCATTTTTGTCCCATGTCATCTCAGGGGAAGGCGTGAAGGTGGACTTTCAGAAAATAGAGGCAGTGAAGAATTGGCCTAGAATAACCTCAGTATCCGATATAAGAAGTTTCTTGGGTCTAGCAGGCTATTATAGGCGTTTCGTAGAGGGATTTTCTTCTATCTCGTCCCCTTTCACTAGATTAACTCCGAAGAAAGTCAAGTTTTAATGGTCGGGATCTTGCAAGAAAAGTTTTGAGGAGTTAAAGAAGAGGTTGACCTCAGCTCCAGTCTTGACACTACCGGAAGGAACCAAAGGGTTTGTTGTTTACTGTGATGCTTCAGGCGTTGGCCTTGGGTGTGTATTAATGCAGCATGGAAAAGTCATAGCCTACGCATCGAGACAACTCAAGGCTCATAACAAGAATTATCCGACTCATGATCCTGAATTAGCAGCTGTGGTGTTTGCGCTTAAGAGCGGGCGCCATTATTTGTATGGGGTGCATACTGACATTTTTACAGATCACAAGAGTCTCCAGTACATATTCAAGCAAAGAGAATTGAATCTACGTCAGAGGAGGTGGCTCGAATTACTTAAATATTATGATGTTGATATCCTCTATCATTCGGGGAAAGCCAATGTCGTAGTTGATACCCTCAGACGGTGTTCTATGAGAAGCTTAGATCTATGACAACCTAATCTCGCTCAAATCCCCAAAATTCGGCCTAAGAACTTTCCTACATTTTCCCTCAATTTTTCAACCCAAATCGCTAATTAAATGATGAAATCAAATATATATTCATGGAATTTAACCAAAACTAAGTAAGAATCACTTACCCCAATCACTCCCTTGAAAATATTTCCAAGAATCTCCTCCAACCGATTACCCAAAAGCAAATTTGTGATATGAACACAAACCCTCATTTTTGAAATATTCAAGTCTGCCTAGATATCCTTAATCGCGGTAGCGAAAATTTCCTCACGATCGCAAAGCACAAATCAGCATCCCCGAATTTTAATCCTACGTGAACACGTCAATCACAACGCAAACGCAAAGAACTGATTCCTCAACATAAGCAATCACGTCCCTCTTCACGCGATCGCGAAAAACATCGTGTGACCTGAGCTGCTGCCACACTTCCTCTTAGCGACCGCGGCCTAGCCCATGCATTCGCAGTGCACCTAATCCTCTAGATCACGCGATCACATAGCACAACTGGCGACCGCATAGAACAAAATACCTTAGTATCCCCAATTAGCCTACACGATTGAGTACAAGGAAACCAGACACAGACACCAGAAAACTTCAGCACATATCTAATCCCAAACATTGATCTGTCAACCATCCGAAACTCACTCGAGGCCTCCGGGACCTCAAACAAATATACCAACAAGTTTTAAACACGATGAAAACTTAGTAAAGACCTTAAATCACATCCAACAACATCAAAAACATGAATCGCACACCAGTTTAAGCCTAATGAACTTATAAGCTTTAAACTTCAACATTCGATGTCGAACCCTATCAAATCAAGTCCGATTGACCTCAAATTTTGCACATAAGTCATAAATGACATTACACACCTACTCCAACTTCCAAAATCAGAATCCGACCCTGATATCTAAAAGTCCACTCCCGGTCAAACTTTTCCAAAATCTTCCAATTTCCCAACTTTCTCCATTTGAAGCTGAAATGACCTACGGTCCTCCAAATCAACATCCACGCACACTTCTAAGACCAAAATCAACCCACGGAGCTATTGGAACCGCTAAAATTCCATTCCGGAGTCGTCTTCATACAAGTCAAACTATGGTCAACTCCAACGACTTAAACTTTCGATTTAGGGGCTATGTGTCCCATTCCACTCCAAAACTCTCCTGAACCTGACACAAAGCGCCCCGACAAGTCATGTAACCAAAAAATAGAAATAGAGGGAGAAATAATTAGGGGATCGGGGCTGATACCCTCAAAACGACCAGCCGGGTCGTTGCACCTGTACATTTAGTGCCGAAGTGCAGCATGAGTACGTAAATCAACTCGTACCCAGTAAGTATCTAGCCTAACCCCTGAGAACTTGTGACGAGGGTCTACATCGACACTTACTAGAGGTCTAATAAAGCATTATGATAAATCATAAACAAATATGAAGCATAACAGTAATAATGGGGTAAAAGTGTAACTTACATAATCTTCCAAAATATCTTTTATAGATATGAATTTCTCAATCTCGTATTCTATCTCAACAACTTAGATATATCAAGTGCCAGTATCAAATGAATAAGGAATACCATATAAAATGCAAGATATCAGTAGAAGGAAAATGTCATGAATATTCAGACTACTAGCGATATAACGCACAATTATGCGAAGGTCGTACGACCCAATCTAAAGTGGTGTGTACACCACCGAGGGTCGACCGGAACGAACCAAAGATGCATCTGAATATACTGTCGAGGCATTTGGTCCGCTCCACAATAAAGGAAGGAACTTAACGAATTACGAGTCACGTGCTTACAATAAATTCATGACCATAAAGTGAATATAACCTTTACCGTTTCTCAAATAATTCGACCAACAACTCAAGGTGATAAAACTCGGCCTAATATATATATATGTATGTATGTATGTATTTCTAAATAAATTTCAATTATAAATTAAATTATTTAAGCTAGCAAATGGAGTTCAAATAATTCAAATATTATGACAAAGTCCTAAGTCTACCCGGACATAAACATGCTTTAGCTACATACTGACTGTCATCATCTTGTGCGTACGTAGCACCCATAACTAGTAGCACATAACCATTACATCACCTAGGGGTAGTTTCCCCCTCACAAGGTTAGACGTGAGACTTATCGCACTCTGAAGTT
Source organism: Nicotiana knightiana (assembly GCA_005239525.1). Classification (NCBI taxonomy): domain Eukaryota; kingdom Viridiplantae; phylum Streptophyta; class Magnoliopsida; order Solanales; family Solanaceae; genus Nicotiana; species Nicotiana knightiana. The sequence goes on along the minus strand of ML434003.1, from coordinate 98,807 downwards.
CCATAACCGGCGCCCAACATTCCGCTTCTGTGGCTCCCCCTCTCCAGTACAAATTTTGGTTCTGCGACCAAAGTGCTACATCTTCGAGCTCGCATCTTCGACCAGCCTTCCGCAGATGCGGACACACCAGAACCTCTGCCATCAACCTTAACCAAATTGATCTGAAACAATCTGAACCTCGTCTGAAACTCATCCGAGCCACTCGGGCCTCATCCGAATATACCAACAAGTCATATAACATAACACAGACCTACTCAAGGCCTTAAATCAAATCAAACAATGTCAAAATTACGGATCGCACTTCAAATCAAACTTATGAATTTTGAAGTCTTACAATTTTCGAAACTCGTGCCGAAACATATCAAATCAATCTGGAACGAACCCAAATTATGCACACAAGTCCCAACTGACATAAGAAAGCTATTCCAAGGATCGGAATCCCAAACGGACGTCGATAACACCAAAGTCTACTTCAAGTCAAACTTAAGAATTTCTAAAACTTTCAAAATGCCAACTTTCCACAACAAGCGCTGAAATGCTCCCAGCTGACCCGACATACCACCCGAACATACAACCAAGTCCAAAATCATCATACGAATGTATTGGAACCTTTAAATCTGATTCTAAGATCGTTTACTCAAATGTCAAACATTAGTTAACTCTTCCAACTTGAAGCTTCAGAATTGAGAATTTTCTGTCCGAAACAACTCTGAACTTCTCGAAATTCAATTCCAACCGCATGTACAAGTCACAAAACATGAATTGAAGCTACTCATGACCTCAAACCACTAAAAAACGCACTAGAGCTCAAGACAACCGGTCGGATCGTTACATAAATTTATAACAGGAATATTGGCAAGATGTTACAAAGTTTATTTTGAGTTTTTCATTAGAAATTATCGTTATTATTTCTGAAAGAGCACTTTATGATATTTTCTGATTATTAGACTATCATTTTCTGACTTGCCCCCATTAAAATTATTGTGGTTTAGTGTTATTAATTACTAATCTAGAGAATCACTCCTTGCTAATTTTTTCTAGAGACAGTAGTGGACGCGAGCAAGGATTTCATTAATTACGATACACGAGTTAGTGGTTCTAGGTTGTCACGCCCTGTTTTCTCGCGAAAATGAGTTTCGACGTGTGACAACTCTTTTAAATGGGTATTAAAATAGAAGAGCTGTCACCTAATGATTCTAAGGTGCGTCAGGGCACCTATTTGAAAATAACACTATTTGACTAGTCTGTGTCATCAAAGATCGGGTAAGGGCTAAAATTACATGAAAGAGAAGGTGTTGGGCACTCTTCGAGGCCCACAACTACGGGTACCGGACGACCATTAAATTATTTGGATTACATAATTAGGGTAGGTGATCAATTAAATAAAGGGAAATTTATAAGTTGTAGAGTCTTATTAAAATACATGAGAATCAGCACAAATTTTAGTGACTACAAGGATACAACTATATTGGTCAATGACTAAGTTTAAAAAACAAATACATAAATAAAAAGGGGGAGGGGTCCTAATTTTTTTAGCATAAAGAATCACCCTCTGCAACTTAAATAATATTTCACAAATCCCTTGAAGTAGGGGTTGCTCATATTATTAGCAGGCGCAGACTATGTAACGACCCGATCGGTCGTTTTGAGCATTTGCACTTTGCTCTATAGTTTAGGGACACGAATAGCTCTGTAAAATGTATTAGTACTTGAGTAAAAAATTTGGGATCAATCCGACGTGATTTGATATGTTTCATCACGAGTTTTTGGAAGTCAAAAGTTTGAAAGTTCATTAAGGACCCGGACCCGTGAGTTGGGCGCGCAGTCCGTTTACCACTGTTTTTGAGTGTTCTGAACGCTCGAGCGAGTCCGTATTATGATTTGAGACTCGTTGGTATATTTGGACTAGGGCTCGGGTGGGCCCAGGTGCCCGGAAGGGCACCTAACGGGGCTAAAAACCAGCAAAACAAGGCTGTTGGTGCACCTGCTCTGGTGTGACCACAGGTGCGGTTGCCCAGCATCGCAGGTGCAAGACAGCAGGCGCGGTCCCAGGCATCGCAGGTGCGACCACCAGTGGCCTGGCCAGCCATCAGAGGTGCGTAGCATTTCTCGCAGGTGCGGTCTCCATTTCACAGGTGCGATCCCAGACCCCCCTAGCCCAACTCTGCAGGTGCGGTCCCAGGCATCGCATGTGCGATCACTGTTCAGGCAGTGAGTTTAAATACAGTTTTAAAACCCATTTTCCTCATTTTTCATCTTCCTCCTTAGGCGATTTCCACCATTTTTAAGAGCTTTCAACCAGGTCCTATAAGGTAAGTGAATTCCATCCGGAAATTAGTTTCATGCATGCATCTTAGCTTAATTAACCACATAAACTAGTGCAAAAATTCAAGAAAATGGGTAGTAACCTAGAACTTGTGACCACTTTAGAATTTCCTGTTAATTGGCCATGAACTCAAGTAAAAATCGTATAATGGTCCTTAGGCTTTGGGTGAGTGTTCCCTTCGAGAATTTCAAGAATCTGAGCGAGTGGGCCCAGGGTTGAATTTTGATAATTTTGAAAGAATGCTAGGAAATGGATAATTAGGCCATGTAGTTGAATCATTGAATCATTATTGATATACTTGAGTTGAATATGTCTAGATAATACCATCCCGGAGTTGAATTCTAAAGGAAATGAGGTGTTAGAGGGTTGATTGCTATACTTTGGACCCGAGGTAAGTGTTTGGTCTAACCTTAGCTTGAGGGAATAGGAGTTGAGTATAATTTGCTACTTGCTGATTGTCAAATACGATGTATAGGCATGGTACGAGTATCTATACATTGGTGTCTAAGATGACTGTGAGTCCTTATAATGTGAATATTCTGATTTCGTGGTAGCTGCTATGCTTAATTGATGATTTCTATATGTTGTGAAGAATATGCGAAGGAAATTGTAATCTTTAAACTCTTTTGGAGCATTGGCTCAAATTGTAACACGAACGATGAAGATATATGCGATAATTGTGTCCTTTGGAGCATTGGCTCAGATTGTAACACGAATGATGAAGGTATATAAGATAATTGAATCCTTTAGAGCATTGGCTCAAGTAATAGAGTGAATTATGAAATGAAAGTGACAGAAAGAGAAAGAGCTACTAAAATATACCCTTGTTGGGTCATTGTTGCTTTTGATGTTGTCTCCCTTGTTGGGATGTCGAGGTTACAGTTATTGTTCCCTTGCCGGGATTTAATTGTTTAATTGATGTGCCCTTGCCGGATTTGTATTTCTATTCTGTTTGCTCCCTTACCCTTTGTTTGTGATTGTTGTTTGGGTGAGGAAGAGGGTTAAAGCACGAAGGGTGATGTTGTGCATTGTTTGCTATTGTGAAGAAAGAGTGTAAAGCACGAAGGGTGATGTCGTGCATTGTTTGATATTGTGAGGAAAAAGTGTAAAGTATGAAGGGTGATGCCGTGTCGTACGATGTACCATTCCGTACAGATATTCATTGATTTTACTGTGAGGAAAGAGAGTAAAAGCACGAAGGGTGATGCCATGCCATGATTTACATTTATTACTTTATACATTGCATAGTGAGGAAAAGAGTAAAATCACGAAGGGTGATGTCGTGCCATGATTTACAATGATTACATTATACATTGCACAGTGAAGAAGAGAGTAAAAGCACGAAGGGTGATGTCGTGCCATGATTTACATTGATTACATTATACATTGCATAGTGAGGAAGAGAGTAAAAGCACAAAGGGTGATGTTGTGCCATGATTTACATTGATTACATTATACATTGCATAGTGAGGAAGAGAGTAAAAGCACAAAGGGTGATGTTGTGCCATGATTTACATTGATTACATTATACATTGCATAGTGAGGAAGAGAGTAAAAACACAAAGGGTGATGTCGTGCAAGTTTGTGATTTCTGATCCTTATTGATATTTTGTCCTTGTTGTTCCTTTCTTTTTTTGAGATTTCTTATATGAAACTATTGTCTCCCCACAACACGTTCCCCTTCCTTTATTGATTGATTACTTCCTGTATTTCTTTTCCGTTGTATATATATATATTCGAACTGCACAGGTTTATTTGGTAGTCTGGTCCTAGCCTCGTCACTACTTCACCTTGTTTAGGCTAGACACTTACCGTCACATGGGGTCATTTGTGCTGATACTACACTCTGTGCTCTTTTGCACAGATCCAGGTCTTGGATAGCAGCAGTAGTGCAGGAGCAGGCCTTTAGTCTAGCGAGATACCGAGGTAGCCTTGCAAGTGTCCGCAGGCCCGACATCTCCTCTATCTATTATTTCAGTCTGTTATCTCATTGTACTCGAGACAAACAGTTCTGTTTTCTTTCAGACGATTGTATTTAGTACTCTTAGTAGTTCGTGAGTATTGTGACACCAGTCTTGGGTAGAGGCTTATGTTGAATTTTCTGCATTTCTATTCAGCTTTTCTACAATTTAAGACTTCCGCTTTATTATTAAATTCCATTGTTTGCATGCGATTGTTGATAATTGATAAATGAGGTAACGTGTTAATTAAAAAGGTAATTAAGGTTTGGCTTGCCTAGCTTCCACTAGTAGGCGCCGTCACGGCTCCCGAGGGTGGGAAATCCGGGTTGTGACAACTTTTGGAGGAGATTTTCACCATGTGGATTGGGGTAAGTGTTATATACTTAATTTTGGTTACATTTCATGAACCCATCTTCGTTTTTGGCATTTAATTGATGATTTCAAAGTGAAATTTGGAGGTTTTGTCTAAATTTCATAAAGTGAATTTTTGAGTTTTGAACATCGATTTGGAGTCAGATTTGAGTGAGACTAGTATGGTTGGACTCGTAATCGAATGTCTTGTCGGATTTTATGATTTTTTTCATGTTTCGAGGCACGTTCCAGTTTTACTTTTTGGTCGCTTTTGACTAGTTTCAAGCTGTTCGGGGATTGGTACGCACAGGATGGCATTTTGGGAGCATCGTTTGGCTTGCTCGATATTGGATATGGCTTGGTCAAGGTAAAAAAACACTTCTAAACTTGGTGCTGAGGGTATGAAACCTCGAATTATGTGTTATGTGATTCATATTGAGGTGACGTGCATGCTAAGTGAGGGGCATGTGGGCGTGCACCGTGTAAACTGTGATTTACTCGAATTCATGAAACTATGTAGCCATCTTATCTGAACATTTCTACTGTACTCTATGTGTTAGAGCACCTGAGCTGTAACTGATGCTAGATTTCATGTTTAGACTATATGTCGGCACTAGTGGGACCCATAATGGTCGTTATTTCCTGTTGACTTATTTGCTTAATTTCAGTTATGTACTCAGTCGCATTCATCATTACATATCACATCTCAGTCTTTGTTATTCTTTACTGTCACATCTCATATCATTGATTTGGGTTTCTCAACATGAGTGTTATGAGCTGAGAGACTGAAGAGATTGATGACTAAGTGAGGCAGAGGGCCTGATTGTGAGGATACTGATACTATAGCACGTGAGTTGTCCGTGCGGATTCAGATATTGATACTATGACACGTAAGTTCGCCGTGAAGCACTGAGTTGTTCGTGTGGATCCAAATATTGATCTGATAGCATGTGAGTTATCCGTGCAGATCCAGATATTGATACTATAACACGTGAGTTGTCTGTGCAGCACGTGAGTTGTCCATGCAGCACATGAGTTGTCCGTGAAGCACGTGAGTTTTCCATGTGGATTATAGGGCTTGGGCTGAAGGAGCCCCTCCGGAATCTGTACACCCCAGTGAGCGCAGTTGCTAGCAGTTGTTATGTTTGGGCTAGATTGCCCTGTTTAGTACTGAGTGACCGAGTGTGTCAAGTAATTGAGCATGGCGTGTGGAAAGTGTGAGACAGTGAGATGGAGTACTTTAAGAGTGTGAGTACATGATTTCATCACTGAGATACATTGCATTTGACATGCGTACTTGAGATAGATGCATAGAGATACATTTCTTTCTTCTACTCCTATTTTGGTGACATTCATGATTTCACTTGCATATTGATATGTAGGCATATATATGCATTTTCCTCATGCCATTTGAAAATGAAGCATTTACCTGTAGAAAGATTTTTGGGAAAATTACAGTTTTCAAACTTACTGATATTTTTGGGTATTTCGGTAAAGGATTTGGGTTTCACTGATATACTTGGAAAGCATACCTATCTTTCTAGAATTATGACATAGCTGAGCATTTTATCTCTGAGTTACTTCTTTTATTACTTTTATTATGTTGTTATATATTGTTGTTGGCTATAGGTGTCGTACTCCAACCTATGTTCCAACTCGTCACTAATTTCAACCTCCGTTAGGTTTGTTACTTATTAAGTACATGGGGTCCGTTGTACTCATACTATACTTCTGCACCTTGCGTGCAGATGTTTCCTGCTTACGTTGATGTGATCAACAGGAGCTGGATTTGAAGATGTGCTTGCGTTCCGGTTATAAGTGCCTCTTGTTCATGGTAGCTCTAGACTTATGAAAAATCTGTTCATGTATTATTCTGACAGATGATGTATTCTTATTTCATACCAGGGTTGTAAATTTTAATCTTATAAGCTCGTGATTTATACCACCTGTTCTTGGGAAATGTATAAGATATAGATAATTTGCTTACTTAATTGTCTTATTAAATATCATTGGAATTGGATAGTTATTAATTGGCTTACCTAGCGGGTTAGATTAGGTGCCATCACGACTAGTTGGATTTTGAGTCGTGAGAAGTTGGTATCAGAGCTCTATGTTCATATGGTCTACAAGTCATGAGCAAGTGTCTAGTAGAGTCTTGCGGACCGGTATGTTGACGTCCATACCTATCTTCGAGAGGCTACAGGACATTCAAGATATACTTCTCATATTTATTTCCTTATTGTGCGGCATTGATTCAGCTTGAAGCGTAACTCTTTGAAGTCCTTCCACGCATTCGTATGCGCATGTGAGCGTTTGCTATCAGTTGTGCATTGACGGCTTACGATTTCATGGATGAGGTGTGAGATATTATTCGTATGTCCTGATGATAGGCCAGTCTAGATGACTTTAGGTCGGGTTTGGACTGTAGCTTGAGCACGGAAATTTCGGTTGTGTGAGCACGTGCCTTTGGACTTATATGTCTGGTAGCATCCCTATGAGTGGAATTTGTGACTCGATGAGTGGCTGGATGGCTATATGATGAGTATGATGTGACTGCGGGATGTGTTAAGATGGATTGAATGTGACTAGAAGAGTTTTCTTGAGATGTAAAAAGGACTATTGGATGCTTGATTCCTTTCTTGATGTGACATATAATCTCGAGTTATGAATGTATTGGAGGATCTTTCATGTTGTTTAACTGTAGAACAGATTATGTTCTCATGCCTTGTTGATGAGTTCAGACTCGGGAAGAATAAGTGATTGCGTAGGAGTTGTGGCTGTGAAAGGGTTTAGAGAGATATCTGTTTGAGGCAAAGAACGCGGGTTATCACCTGCCGGGTGTCCTGAGGTTGTGTAATCCCTATGGTTTTTCTGCGGAGAGTTTTCTCTTACCGATGGGTTATGTGTAGAACCTGAGTTTGGATCGCTTGAGGAGGTTAGCTTGACTGTCACGAGGATGAGTGCGATCTTAGCAGATGATTTGAGGTATTATATGGTTGGTTTGTGTTACATGAGCTTGTGAAGGATTTAGTGAATCTTACAACGGTATTATGGCAGTAATGGAGTATGGTTATTATAAGTTATCAGATGTTTTATTCCATGGCATTTAGACAAGTGCGGCAGTTTGTTATCAACGAGTTTATTGCACGATTATATGTTGTAATGGTTTTGATTTGAGATATACTTGTGAATCAGTTATGACTTGCAAAGGTTGAGATCGAGGATGACTCGAGTAAGGGAATTTATGGATATGGGTTGTATTACAATCTATGGGTATATGGAAATCATGAAATGGTTGAGTGGTTATTCATGAACGATGCAGTGTGCATGGAGTAGGAATTTACTTGGTTGCGTTAGGATGGGGTTACTTCTTTGGGTGTTGTCGTGCTAGTAGGGCATAGGTCGTTCGACCCATTTGGACGGTGCAATTGAGATTTGGGTAGAGTGGATGACTCTCGAGAATGGTTCTAATGTATTCAAGATTTATATGTAGAAATTGAGAATTTTGCGGATTTGTATATGGCTAGAATATGATATTTAAGTTGGATGGTGTCGAGACTTGTCGCATTTATATCATTATGGATTCAACATTTCAGCATCCAAGAAGGTGAAGGAATCGGTTTTGGATTCAATGAATGTCTCTTCAGAGTGGTATCTCAGTTGTGGTACTTTTGGTGTACTTAAGAGGGAATTCAGCGGCTTATGGGCCTTCGGGCGGTGTGGTTCTATGCTAGAGTTCGTGGGGTGAGTTTTGGTTAAGGATCATGGTATTCTAGCAAGGAGAGGTGTCAATTTGAGGGTAATTTAGGAGGAGCTCAAAATAGGATAGCAACAATAGGTTGGATTAGCACAGTAGCGGGTATGATCGGCTCTTTGGGTATTATGAGGTGGCGAGTCTCTATAGGTGTTTCATGGTAATGCTCTTGAGTTTTGGTGAATTGCGTGGCTTGGTTGAGTTAGAGGGATTTGGTTCTGATAGTTAGGTATGTGCAAATGGATTCCAACGAGTTCTCGATGATTTCTACCATGGTTTGAGATGGATATTTCCTACCGGCATGAGTAATATGTTGCGTATTGGGATTTCTCCGGGATGATATCAAATGGAAGGTTTCTGACTGATTGGGTATGTATTCTACTTGTGACTCAGATTTGATTATGAGATTCTTGTACTCTTCACAGGATGGCATGATAGATGAGTTGTGTTGTGTGGGATTGAGATTTGCATGTGCAAGGTCACATGTCAGTTTGGAAGGGAAGGACATAAATTATTAGGCAGCATGGACAGTATCCAATATTTAGATGCATGCCATTATTGCTTGGTATTGTGTGAGAAGGGTGCACATTTTAGAAGGTGCACTTTGTTTTGACTTGTGGATGCTTCATTGGTATTCTAGTATCGCCTGGTTGATCGTCTATTGATATTCAGATTTTTCTTTGTGGCACGGAAGAATTATAGAACTATTCCTCGTGGGATGATTGTGTAAGAGATATGTGTTAGTCATTTGAGTGGTAGAGTTGGGATCAGATAAGGTGATTCGTGTGTTTATGGATTTGGAGATTGGGATTTCTCAGAAACAGATTGTTTCGTGGTTGTAGACTGTGAAGTTATGGCCAGAGCTAGCCAGATGATAGTAAGTGTTATGAGTTAGTCATTGTGGACCTTCATAGGGTTACTTATCTATTTTGGGTTTCCAGATTTGATTAGGGGTTCATTGATAGGCCCAATAAGTATGTGTATTCTACACCAGGTCGGATTGGTTGACTTTGTACTGCCATTGTGAGGGATGTGACATTCGGTTAGCGTTGAGCGTATTCGTGTTCTGATATGTTCCATGATTTACCCTTCTATTCTATGAGGGGTTGTGATTCGGATGTTATATGCACACATGATGCGGTTCTATTGGGGCCTTATAGCGGAAATTGAGCGAGATGGGTATTTGGGTGATGCATGATTAATTGCGCATTGGTTATGTTCTTTCGGGTTTGCGTGGCATGGTGTCATTTTCTTTTCAGTGGTTATGGACATGCACATTGGGTACTTGATGTCGAGTTGCACATGGTTATTGATTTTGAGCATGGTGGCTCGAGGAATCTCATATGGGCCAGTGTTTGGATGGAGTCGAGCATTGTGGTAGAGTTGTGTTGACATATGGTCCTTTGTGTTAGATTCGTGTGTTATGGTTCTACATTGTGTGATGGATTTTTAGCATTGCGTTGTAGTGGTACTTGTTGAGCCTGCGGGGTGGTTCTCTTGTTTGAGGTATTCATCATGATTGAGTATGTTTGAATTGTTGCATATTGGTGCACATATTGCACGGCTTGTGGCTTTGTGTAGTATTGGTGTGGAATTTCACTAGAGTGGTTGTGTTGGATGAGATGAGGTCATTGTGCCTAGAATGTATACTATTTTTGTTGATTATAGCATGTATGGAGGATAATATCGAAAGTCGGCTTAGAAATTAGCTATAGTTCTTGTCGCAGGAGGGAGAGTTCCATGACTTGTTGGTCTGATAAGTGGTTACGAGTTTCTGCATGTTTCTTTCACACTGGCAGTGTACGAAGGTTTTAGAACGAGGTTTCGTTTGACATGAGGTTTAAGCAGCTAATGTGATATATCGGGTGATTACATCTTGGGTTGTGGTTATGGCTTGATACAACTTGTTCAGACTTATACAGTGTGTAGATGCGAAGTTCAGGTCTTGTAGTAAATTCTAGATGTTGAAAATTGGATATTGTGGTTTATAGACTAAGGTTGAAGTAATGATCTTTAGTTATGTTATGTTGTCAGGGCTATATGGAATAGGGTGACGGGGGATCACCCCAGGGTATGTGCATGGTAAAGTTACATGACGGTTTGACGGCTTAGGAACAACTCTTGGCATGATCGAGGATGAACGTATGTTTAAGTGGGGGAGAATGTAACAACCCAACTAGTCGTTTTGAGCATTTGCATTTCGCTCGGTAGTTTGGGGGCACGAGTAGCTTTGTATGATGTATTAGGACTTGTGTGCAAAATTTGGTGTCAATCGGACGTGATTTGATATGTTTCAGCGCGAATTTTAGGAAGTCGAAAGTTCGAAAATTCATTAACTTTGATTTGAGGTGTGTTTCATCATTTCGATGTTTTTATGCATGATTTGAGGCCTCGAGTATGTCCGTGTTATGTTATGGGACTTTTTGGTATGTTCGTACGGGGTCCCAAGGGGCTCGTGTGAGTTTCGGATAGGTTTGAGGTGTGTTGCGCTCATTTTTCTTATGTTCCAACGTCGTTTCTTCAAGCATATGGTACCACATTAAACAAATGACCTCCAATTTCTGTTTTGATTTAAGCATTAGATCTGTATCGCAATTAAGGATCCATAGCAAAAAGAATCGTCAAATTTGGACATCGTATTAGGATTTTATGATTATTTTACTAAGAATTGGGTTGCTAGATTTTTCATATTAATTACGAAATTGCCACTTACTTCGTATTCAAATATTGAAACCAACTCCTTTATTATAAGGTCTATGGAGTGATTCAAAAGCCTAACTTCACTGAAATTTTGCAAGGAATCCATTGAAGGCATTAAAAGTGAGTTCCGGGATCATATCTCATACAAAACGAGGCAGAATAGCTGGGTAAAAATACTTAATATCAAAGGTTTGTTCAATTGGTAATATTTTGAGTTGGGGAGCTCGGATTTTGACAACTTTTGGAGGCTATTTTCACCCTATGGATTAGGGTAAGTGTTGTATACTCGATTTTGGTTATACTTCATGAATCCATCTTCGTTTTTGGCATTTGATTGATTATTTCAAAGTGAACTTTGGGGGTTTTGTCTAAATTTCATAAAGTGAATTGTTTGAGTTTTGAACATCGATTCGGAGTCAGATTTGAGTGAGACTAGTATGGTTGGACTCGTAATTGAATAGGTTCCTGAATTTTATGAGTTTTTTCGGGTTCCGAGGTGCGGGTCCGGGTTTGAATTTTTGGTCGATTTTGAGATGATTAAAGATTCGACCTTTATCGATTGGGTTTGTTTAACTTGGAATTATGTGATATATTTGAGTTTCTTTTGGATAGTTTCGAGCCGTTCGAGGTTGGTACGCGTGGGATGGCATTTTTGGAGTATCTTTTAGCTTGCTTGGTATTAGATTTGGCTTGTTCAAGGTAAGTAACACTTCTAAACTTGGTGATGAGGGTATGAGACCACGAATTACGTGTTATGTGATTCATGTTGAGGTGACGCGCATGCTAGGTGACGGGCGTGTGGGCGTTCACTGTGTAAATTGTGATTTAGTCGATTTCATGAAACTGTGTAGCCATCTTATCTAAACATTTCTAATGTATTCTATGTGTTGGAGCACCTGAGCTATAATTGATGCTACATATGATGTTTAGACTGTATACCGGTACCAATAGGACCCATAGTGGTCGTTATTTGTTGTTGAATTTTTTTCCTTAATTTCAGTTATGTACTCAGTCGCATTCATCATTACATATCACATCTCAGTCTTTTTTATTCTTTATTGTCACATCTCATATCATTTATTTGGGATGCTCAGCATGAGTGTTATGAGCTGAGAGACTGGATAGATTGATGACTAAGTGAGGCAGAGGGCCTGATTGTGAGGATATTGATACTGTGGCGCATGAGTTGTCCGTGCAGTACATGAGTTATCTGTGCGGATCTAGATATTGATACTATGACACGTGAATTGTCTGTGCAGCAGTGAGTTGTCTATGCAGATCAAAATATTGATATTATAGCACGTGAGTTGTTCGCGAGTGGATCCAAATATCGATACTATAGCACGTAAGTTTTCCGTGCAGCACATGAGTTGTCTGTGCGGATTATAGCGCTTGGGCTGAAGGAGCCCCTCCAGAGTCTGTACACCGCTAGTCAGCGCAATTGCTAGCAGTTGTTATGTTTGGGCTTGAATGCCCTGTTTAGTACTGAGTGATTGAGTGTGTCGAGTGATTGAGTATGACGAGTGGAAAGTGTGAGACAGTGAGATTGAGTACTCATAGAGTTTGAGTACATGAGTTCATCACTGAGATATATTGCATTTGACATGCGTACTCGAGGTACATGCATAGAGATGCATTTCTTTCTGCTACTGCGATTCTGATGACATTCATGATTTCACTTGCATATTGACACATAGGCATAGAGATGCATTTTCCTCATGCCATTTGAAAATGAAACATTTACTTGTTGAAAGATTTTTCGAAAATTACAGTTTTCAAACTTACTCATACTTTTGGCTATTTTGGTAAAGGATTTGGGTTTCACTAATATACTTGGAAATCATACTTATCTTTCTGGAAATATGAACGAGCTGAGCCTTTTATCTCTGAGTTACTTCTTTTATTACTTTCATTATGTTGTTATATATTGTTGTTGGCTATAGGTGTCAGACACTGACCTATGTTCCAGCTAGTCACTACTTTCAACCTAAGGTTAGGTTTGTTACTTATTGAGTACATGGGGTCGGTTGTAGTCATACTATACTTCTGTACCTTGCGTGCAGATGTTTCCTGCTTACGTTTTTGTGATCGATGGGAGATGGATTTGAAGATGTACTTGCGTTCCGATTATAGCTGCATCTTGTTCATTGTAGCCCTAGACTTATGAAAAATCTGTTCATTTATTATTCTGACAGATGATGTATTCTTATTTCACACCAGCGTCATAAATTTTAATCTTAGAAGCTCATGATTTGTACTACCAGTCCTTGAAAAATATATAAGATTTAGATAATTTCTTTACTTAATTATCTTATAAAATATCATTGGAAGTGGATAGTTATTAATTAGCTTGGTTAGGTTAGGTGGCATCGCGACTAGTTGGATTTTGGGTCGTGACAGACTATCATCTCCAGCTATTATTATGTTAAAGTTCTTTACCTAAAAGCTCTCTAATTCAATTCTAGTTTGTACCCTATGCGTGCACTACCCACCCTATACCTATGGTGCAGGAGACTTTGGACTCTATTTAGACTTCACTTAGAAAGCTTATAAATGAGAAAACTAGTGCGTTTACAAAACATATAGGACTACACATAAATGCAAGAAAGGGTTCGAGTTAACCTCCACACATAAACTACAAATGCATGCGGGCAGTTTAAGCAGTACGCATTAGAGTTGTCAAATCATATAGGCATAATTTCTAGGTAATTCTGATCTCCAGCATCACAAACATCATTGTTGTTTCTGACTAATAAATTCGCAAATTATAGGCGTTAAAAAGTTCCTACAGGCATGATCTTTAGATTGCTTATGCGGTGAGGTAGTAAAACTATATGAACGCCCTGAATTAACGATGTTTGACTTCATAAACACTTTCTAGACGAGTGATAATATCCCATATAAAGGATTGACAACTGAACTTGATTTTATAATACTTCATCTCTATATGCATGTCATCTAGACGGGGCAGTGTAAAGAAAGTAACGAAAGTAGACGATTGATTGATAAAGATCCTATAGTCATGATGTCTAAAGGAGAAGCGTGCTAAGAGAAATACAAGCAGTTTATTGATTAATTAATTGAAACCCCATTGAAATGCTATCTAGGTGGACATTAGAAAACATGTGTTATTGTATCCTATAGGCATGCTATCTAGAAGCATCTAGTAAGACATATAGAAACAAGTATAGCGATTACCTGAGCCAATATGTTTTTGACAAGTTAAGTGAAGTATCTACGTGATTCCTATAAGCATGCATTTTATTAGGGTAAAACACACAAAACTAAATAAGATATAAGGCATGCTGAAGAAAATAGGAAATAGAACACATAGATCATGTAGGCATATTTTCTACCATTTTATGTAAGCATTAGAATCCCCAACCCCTTTCACTAATCTCCCTCATCGTTTGTTTACATATTATTACATGACCAAAGATAAAAAGGAAAATAAAAGAAACATACTTCGAATATTATAGAACCAAGATGATTACAATCCCAACAAACAAGGCAGACTTAAGAAGAGTTAACCCCAACACTACCTCGACCTTCAATAGACTCTTTCATTTGGATAGTATGCCCCGTCCAAACACTTCCCAAAAATAGGAGAGTATGCACATTTGCACAACCCAAAGCCACACATGGACTCATATCCAACCCAATAGTTAGAATATTGACCAATTTACCAAATAAATTAATAGGCCATACATGGAAACAAACCAAACAATTCTAAAGGAACACCTTATAGAGACGGGGTGGTATGATATTTAGCAGGATTCATAAACACATTGGCATTTTAGAAGCACGAGTGACAGTATTGATTAAACAAAGAACACGAAGCTAGGAGAGTCAATAGACTCAATTTGCAACATGGTAAATACCACATAGGTTACATCATTAAGCAGGTGACAACATGCTAAAAAGATAGACATAACACTAGAAGACTAGAAGTCTTATGGAATCCCATTTTATATTAACAGGATAAACATACTAAAATTATTTTAAAACCCAGGAGTCCAAGTCATGAATTGTCACACAAAGTCATAGTCAGGAAATCACAATTACACACGACAAACAGGCAAGAAAGCAATCAATGAGAAGCCTAATCATGTTGAGTATAACACAAAGATCTCAAAGTCCAAAGGTGTCATGGCAGGAAGACATATTATCTTAAAGTTAAATAGAACAGGCAGACTCAAAACATAAGCCAGTCGACTATACATGATCATGGGACCTAAATGTATTGGGATTCAACTAGAAGCATAACCAATACCAAAGAATGCATGATTGACCAAGCATAAGAACAAAGTAACAGGTTTGGTTAAAATATTGCGACAACAAATATGGTTCATGTAAGCAGGTAAAAACAGAGTTCACATAAAGGAATTATCAATAGAAGTTCATTAAAACAAATTCTGGGTAAGACATGATTCCCTAGGAATGTTAGTGCGAGAATCCAAAACAAGGCATGAGAAAAACTCATAATAAATAGCAGAACAATAAAGCTTCAAGATGAACACAAAGGAGCTTAGAGAATTAGGCAGGTTGTGACACTAGGAGATTCAGAATTGCAGAATAGCTACAATGCGTAAAATTGCCTGATTACAACATAATATTAGAATCATATTGGTTCGAACAACATAGATATGTGAAGCACTGGAAACAAGCAAAGGAGGATAGAATTGCAAAAGTCAAGACACTGACTATTTTATAGATTCAACAAACAAATAAGAAGATAAGGCTAAGTATCAGAAATAGCACGAATATCACCAGCAAAGAGGGAAAATAAAAGACCCAAATCAAAGTGTGTCAGAGTTCACATAAACCTCAGATGAGCCCCGAGAAGTTCTTGCACTAGGGAGGTCGTTAGAGAGGGTTTCGATGGCCTTGGATTGCACCCGGTCAAGAGCAATAGATTCAGAATGGTATCGAGTGAGTGAGAGTATGAGAGAATAACAGCGGTTAAGGTCCGTTAAAAGGGATTAGGGGAGGGGTTTATATAGTAGTAAAATTAAACAAACAAACAAGGAAACATAATTAATCAAACACAAAAATAAGGAAAGAAAATCATGCAAATCAATTCAGAATAAATTTAGGAGAAAATTGGGTAAACCCTAGTTCAAGAAGGAGAACACAAATAGTCATAGATCTCACTGAATCGGACCTATATAACCTGGTAATGAGTGTATTCATATAAAATATCATCTGGATTTAAACAAAATCGAGCTTGATTCCCTAGATTTGGAGGCCTAGCACTTGCCAAAAATAGGCGAGTACTATGTGATAAAATAATCCTGTGAGAAATAACGAGAAACAACATAAATGGAAAGGGAATCATGGAGTGATTCCATGTTGAGGTCGGAGTTGGACAGAATAAGGGAGACGACTACTTGGATTTGAGAGGAGAGGAGAGAAGAAGAGAGGATTTAGGGGCGGCATTCTTAGAGAAATGGTAGGGTTTCAGGTGTATTTGGTTAGTTTAAAGTAGAGGGGTGATTGTGTGTTGTTAATCTTGAGAGATCAACAACTAGGATTAGAAGAAAACAGAGCGGGTCATTTTAACGGGTCCCGACCGAGTTTGTTTTGGACCAAAGGAGGTTGGGCTAAGGATTGGGGGATCTCTGGGCCAATTATTTGGGTCTGTTTGGTCAGAAATTAGCTCCAAATTTGGGCTACAAACTAAATACACAAAAAATTATAAAAAGTAATTAACAAAAAATAAAATATTATTTGTGTAGTAATATGCTTGAAAACAATAATTTAACATTATAGAAATATAAACTGTTATTTGGGTACAAATTATGTACTTTGGATGATTAAGTCATCACAAAATAATTTAAGGGGTAATTAATGAACATTCAAGTAATTTAAATGCAAGATAAATCAATTTTAAATCTTTTGATTATAAAAACTATACAAAATACTTGTGCCTTAGTAATGATTCAAAATGAAATTTTGAAAGTATATATACTATTTGAAAAAGATGAGGACAAAATTGGGTATCAACATTGGTGTTGTGATGACCCGAAAGGGTCATCTTGTGATTTAAGACTATATTTCGAGCGCGTCAGCCTTAAAAATATTATTTTTATTCACCTCGATTAGCATGTACAGTCCGGGCATGGACCCGGAAAGCTTTCATGTGAAAATATGTGAAATAAAAATATTTGTGAGTTTAATTTTATTTTAGTTGACTTTGGTCAACGTTTTGAGTAAACGGACCCGGACCCATGTTTCGAAGGTCCCGGTAGGTCCGTAGTAAAATATGGGACTTGGACGTATGCCCGGAATCTAATTCCGATGTCTCTAGCTCCTGAAATTAATTTTTGATGAAAATTGTTAGACTGAAATTTAAAGGAATTAAAGAAATTGATTAATGTTTGAACTCATTGGTATCGGGCCCGTATTTTGATTCCGGAGACCGGTAAATTTCTATTATATATTTAAGTCATATATGTGAAACTTTGTGGAAATCGGGGTTTATTTGACGTGATTCAGACGTCCGGTTGAGAAGATAGTGAATTTGAAATGTTCTTGAGAATTCATGAGTTTTAATGCTACATCCGTAGTTTTAGGTATTATTTTAGCGATTTGATCATATGAGCAAGTTCGTAGGATGTATTTAGACCTGTGTACATCTTTTGTTTGGAGCCTCGAGGGCTCGGGTGAGTTTCAGGTAGGCTTCGGGATGTTTTGAACTTAGTGAAAACCTGTTGTTTTGTTGTTTCTGGTGCACATGTGAATTATTGTTTGCGTTGGCGAAGCTTCTCTCGCGAACATGGAGAGTAAACTTGTTAAGGGAGAAATCCTTCTTCGCGAACGTGAGGCACTGGACGCGAACGCGAAGCACTGGGGGTTAGTATCCTTCGGGAACGCGACCAGACCTCCGCGAACGCGATGAGTTATGGGACCTAAGGGAGAGGAGTCAAGTTGTTCTTTGCGAACGCGACCACTGGGCCGCGAACGCGATGTTCAGTTGGTCTTAGCATTGCGAAAACGAACATTACTTCGCGAACGCAAAGACCTTTGGGCTGTAAAGCATTGCGAACGCGACAGGCCCTTCGCAAACGCGAAGAAGGCCTGCCCAGTAATTAGAAACAGAACCTAAAAACAGGATTAGGCCATTCTTTCATATTTTCAAAACCAAAAAGGCTTAGAGGCGATTTTCAAGAGACAAGTTCTTCCCCAAAGTGTTGGTAAACGATTCTAAACTATTTTCTCTCAATTACCCATTATTTTTCAACACTTTTCAATAAAAAAAATCTAGGGTTTTCATGGTAGAAATTGGGGGTTTGGGTAGAATTAGGGAATTTTTCGTAATTGGAATTTAGACCTTGAATTGAGGTCGGATTTCTAAATAATTGCATATTCGGGCTCGAGTGTGAATGGGTAGACGGATTTTGGTCCGAACCTCGAGTTTGGACCAAGCGGGCCCGGGGTCAGTTTTTAATCTTTTCTGGAAAAACTTAGGAAAACCATGATTATGCATTAAATATTATACCTTTAGCAATAATTAAGGATATTGAATTAATTATGATTAGATACGAGTGGATTGGAGGTGAATTCTAAAGGAAAAGTTGTACTTGAGCAGTGAGTGACCTGCGAAATTGAGGTAAGTGTTGTGTCTAACCTTAGCTTGAGGGAATAGGTATTGAGCGAGTATTTTCTACTTGTTTTTTTGTTGAATACGATGTATAGGAGAGGTGACGAGTACCTATACGTTGTGGTCAGATCATAATATACAAATGAAAAGTTAATCTTGTTATTGTCGCTGTCTTAAAGCCTATTATCTATGATTATTGTTGTTAGTGAAATGTTGGAAGATTTGTATCCGATTCCACCGAGATGGATAATATTGTGAATATTGAGTATAGATTGAAATGGTAAATGGTGATAGAAACTACGATGAAATACTGATTTCTTATGAAATTCCTCTTTATATGTTGTTAATGATTCTGTGACTGGTGAGAAGATGTAAAGCACGAAGGGTGATGCCGTGCATAATTTATTTAAATTGTGAGGAAGAGTGTAAAGCACGAAGGGTGATGCCGTGCATAATTTATTTAAATTGTGATAAAGATTGTAAAGCACGAAGGGTGATGTCGTGCATAATTTATCTATATTGTGAGGTGAGAGTAAAAGCACGAAGGGTGATGCCGTGCATCCTTATTTATAATCTGGTGAGGATGAGAGTAAAAGCACGAAGGGTGATACCATGCATTCCTATTTATTATTTGGTAAGGATGAGAGTAAAAGCACGAAGGGTGATGCCGTGCAAGTTTCCTTTCTATTTTAATTGCTTAAATTGTTGTTGATCACTGTCTGTTTCTGTCTTATTGTTTTCTCACTCCTTATGTTAAATTCCCCAATGTATGCTCCCTTCCCATTAATTGTGATTTACTTTTCTTTGATCGTTGTTGTTTCTACTAGCATGATTATACATGTCCAGGTTTTTTTTTGCGGTGTCCTATCCTAGCCGCGTCACTACTTCGTCGAGGTTTGGCTCGACAGTTACCATTACATGGGGTCGGTTGTATTGATACTGCACTCTACACTTCTTGGGCAGATCCAGGTTTAGGTCTGAGCTGAGTTCGAGTTAGAGCTGACATTTCTGCACGGAGACACGAGGTAGATCTTTCGATGTCCGAAGATTTCCTGGAATCTCTTCCTTATTTTTCAGTTGATGTTTTCTTTAGTTCAAACCAGATATAAATTTTCTTTCAGCCAATTACTTGTAGTAAATTCTTAGTAGTTCGTTAATTGTTACTCCAAACCCTGGATAGCTAGACATTAGTATCATTTTCGCAATATCGCTTTACTATTTCATTTACTACTTTTGGTATAGTATATTGGATGGTAGTAAAATTTCTTATATGTCTTAGTTGTTTTAATGTTGTAACCCTCTAATGTTGGCTTGCCTAGAAATTATAGCGTTAGGCGCCATCTCGGTCCCGACGGTGGGAAGTCGGGTCGTGACAGTTGGTATCAGAGCCAGGTTGCCTAGGTCTCACAATTCATGGACAAGCTTAATAGAATCTGAGGGATCGGTACAGAGACATTTTGTACTTATCTTTCCGAGGCTATAAAGTTAGGAACAAGTTCACTTTTATTCAGCTCTGTCGTGCGATTCTTGTTATCCCCATACTGATTGAACTCTTTTATTCTTATTCTCTCATAGATGGCGAGAACACGCATCTCATCTTCCGTTGACCAACAGCCGGACCCTCCAGCAGCAGCATCTCGTACAAGGGGCAGAGGCCGAGGCCGTGCCAGAGGCCGAGGTAGGGGCAGGACTCAGCCCAGTGCTCAGGCAGAAGCTCCAGCTGCGGAGCCCCAGATAGAGCTTGATGAGGGGGCTCCAGCTCAGACCGTTCAGGCGGGGCTAGCTTAGGTCCTAGAGGGGTTTATTGCTACCTCGCTGCTTCAGGATGCCTTGGTCCGACTAGTAGGCCTTATGGAGAGTGTATCCCAGACTGGTGCACTCCCCGGGGCAGCAGCCGTATCTCAGCATGGAGAAGGAGTGCAGACTCCTGCTACCCACACTCCGGAGAAGACTACTCCTCAAAGTCAGACCCCAACAACCCATCCAGTTGGGATAATTCAGCCAGTTGCTGCAGCACCGCTCGCTGATGGGACAGTTATGTCCTCTGATGCTTTTTGAAGATTGGACAGGTTTATCAAGATTTTCCATCTTCATTTCAGTGGTGCCACTTTAGAGGACCCCATGAATACCTTGATAGCTGTCATGAGGTTCTTCGAAACATGGGTATTTTGGAGACCAACGATCGACTTTGATACTTTCGAGATGACCGGTTCCGCCAAGAAATGGTGGAGGGATTATCTATTGACTAGACCAGCAGGATCGCCTGCTCTTACTTGGGATCAATTTTCACACCTCTTCTTGGAGAAGTTTCTACATATTAGTATTAGAGAGGAGCATCACCGTCATTTTGAGCTTCTCTAGTAGGGCAACATGATTGTTACGCAGTATGAGACCCGTTTCGTGGATTTGGCTCGTCATGCACCTCTTTTGCTACCCATAGAGAGAGGGATAGGGTTAGGAGATTTATTGAGGGTCTTGCTCAACCTATCAGATTGCAGATTGCTAAGGAGACAGGGAGCGAGATATCTTTCCAGGATGCGGCCAATGTGGCCCGGCGAGTTGAGGTAGTTCTTGGATTGGGAGGTCAGGGGTCCAACAAGAGACCTCAAAATTCTGGTGGATTCAGCGGTGCCTCATCTGGAGGCGGGGTTACTTTCAGTAGAGGCCATTCTTCCAGGACATTCCATTCAGCACTTCAGACATCCCATGGTTCCCCAGGTGGTCATGGCTCTTACTTGCCTTATTCTGATAAGCCAACTCCTATTAGTGCACCTCCTATTCAAAGTTTTCAGGGTGGTTATACAGGTCGACAGGGTCAGTTTTTCGGCAAGCAGTCTCAGCAGCCGAAGTCTTATTATACTTATGGTGACCTGGGGCACATTGCTAGATATTTTCCTCGCGCTTCGGTAGTTCTCAGTATCAGGGTTCTCGTGCCATAGTTCCAGCACCAGTTGCCGCACCACCTGCCCAGCCAGCCAGGGGTAGGGGTCAGGTATCCAGAGGTAGGGGTAAAATTGTTAGAGGCGGAGGACAGCCCGCTAGAGGTAGAGGTCTGCCTGTCGGAGGTCGTCCTAGAGACATGGTTCAGGGTGTTGGGGCCCAGCCCCAATTGTATGCATTTCAGGCCAAACCTGACGCGGAGTCCTCGGATGCTGTTATCACAGGTGCCATTTCAGTTTCCAATAGAGATGCTTCAATTATGTTTGATCTGGGGTCTACTTACTCTTATGTGTCATCTTATTTTTCTTTGTATTTGGTTGTGCCCCAAGATTCCTTTAGCGTCCCTGTTTATGTGTCTACGCCTGTAGGGGATGCTATTGTTGTAGACCCTGTGTATCGCTCGTGTGGTCATTATTGAGGGTCTTGAGACCATTGTAAACCTTTTGCTTCTTGATATGGTTGATTTTGATGTCATATTGGGCATGGATTGGTTGTCACCTTATTACGCCATCTTGGATCATCACGCCAAGACAGTGACGTTAGTTTTGCCGGGGTTACCTAGATTAGAGTGGAGAGGGAC
This sequence comes from Nicotiana knightiana, assembly GCA_005239525.1. Lineage (NCBI taxonomy): Eukaryota > Viridiplantae > Streptophyta > Magnoliopsida > Solanales > Solanaceae > Nicotiana > Nicotiana knightiana. The sequence goes on along the minus strand of ML434003.1, from coordinate 76,592 downwards.
TCTTGGTTTTCCTCTAGCAGGGTTATTTCTTATATGAAGGATCGGCGTATGGTTGAGAAGGGGTGTTTGGCTTACTTGGGTCATGTTTGTGATTCTAGTGCTGAGGTTTCTTCTATAGATTCGGTGCCTATTGTTTGTGAGTTTTACGAGGTGTTTCCTGCAGACCTGCCGAGGATGCCACCCGACAGGGATATTGATTTTTACATTGATGTGGCTCTGGGCACTCAGCTCATTTCTATTCCTCCATACCGGATGGCCCCACTAGAGTTGAATGAATTGAAGGACTGCAAGATTTTCTTGATAATGGCTTCATTAGACCTAGTGTCTCACCTTGGGGTGCACCATTTTTTTTTCGTGAAGAAGAAGGATGGAGCGATGAGGATGTGTATAGATTACCGGCAGTTGAACAAAGTCACTATCAAGAATAAGTATCCGTTGCCGAGAATTGATGATTTGTTTTATCAGCTTCAGGGTGCCAGGGTATTTTTGAAGATGGATTTGAGATCGGGCTACCATCAGTTGAAGATTAGGGCATCTCATGTCCCTAAGAGAGTTTTTCGGATGAGATATGGGCACTATGAATTTCTGGTGATGTCTTTTGGCTTGACTAATGTCCCAGCAGCATTTATGGGCTTGATGAATCGGGTGTTCAAGCCTTATCTGGATTCCTTTGTAATTTTTTTTATTGATGACATTCTAGTATACTCTTGCAGTCGGGAGGAGCATGAGCAGCACCTTCGGATAGCGCTTCAGATTTTGAGGGACAGTCAATTATATGCTAAATTTACAAAGTCCAAGTTTTGGTTGGATTCAATCGCCTTTTTGGGTCACGTCGTATCAGCGAAGGGTATTTAGGTAGATCCTAAGAAGATTGAGGTAGTCAAGAACTGGCCTAGACCCACTTCAGCCATAGAGATCAGGAGCTTCTTGGGTTTGGTGGGTTATTACCGTCGGTTTGTGGATAGGTTGTCATCTATAGCAGCCCCGATAACTAAGTTGACTCAAAAGGGTGCCCCATTCATATGGTCGAACTAGTGTGAGGCGAGCTTTCAGAACCTCAAGACAGTCTTGACTTCAGCACCGGTGTTGGTGTTGTCATCACGTTCAAGATCTTTCATGGTATATTGTGATGCCTCCCATGTTGGGCTCAGAGTGGTATTGATTCAAGAAAGCATGATGATTGCATATGCGTCTCGGCAGTTCAAGATTCATGAGAAGAATTACCCTGTCCATGCCTTAGAGTTGGCATCCATTGTTCACGCATTAAAGAGTTGGAGTCAATATCTTTATGGCGTGCCGTGTTAGGTTTTCACGGATCACCACAGCCTTCAGTATTTGTTCAAGCACAAGGATCTCAATTTGAGGCAGAGGAGATGGTTAGAACTATTGAAAGACTATGATGTCACTATATTATACCATTCGGGGAAGGACAATATGGTGGATGATACATTGAGTAGGAAGGCGGTGAGTATAGGCATCCTTGCGTTCATTCCAGTCGGTGAGAGGCCGCTAGCTTCAGACATTCAGACTTTGGCTAATCAATTTGTGAGGTTAGACATTTCAAAGCCCAACAGTGTTCTAGCTTGTACAATCGCTCGATCTTCCTTATTCGAGCGTATCAGAGATTGGCAGGATGATGACCCGCACTAGATGGGCCCTAGGGACACAGTTCGGCACGGTGGTGCCAAGCAGGTTACATTTGTAGATAACGGTGTTTTGAGGATGCAGGGTCGAGTGTGTGTACCAAATGTAGATGGGCTTCGTGAGTTGGTGCTTGAAGAGGCTTACAGTTCTAAGTATTCTATTCACCCGGGTGCTGCCAAGATGTACCAATACTTGAGGCAACATTATTGGTGGCGAAGGATGAAGAAAGATATTGTTGCGTACATGGATCGTTTCTTGAATTTTCATTAGGTGAAGTATGAGCATCAAAGACCCGGTGGTTTTCTTCAGCAGATAGATATTCCTGAGTGGAAGTGGGAGTGTATCACTATGGACTTCGTTGTTGGACTCCCACTGACTCAGAGGAAGTTCGACGCGATTTGGGTTATTGTGGACAGGCTAACTAAATCAACATACTTCATTCCTATGGCGAGTACTTATTCTTCAGAACGGTTGGCAGAGATATATATTCGGGAGATCGTTCCCCTTCACGGCGTACCAGTTTCTATCATTTCTGTTCGAGGTACGTAATTTACCTCGCACTTTTAGAGGGAAGTTCAGCGTGAGTTGGGTACGCGAGTTGAGTTGAGCACATCATTTCATCCCCAGATGGACGGGCAGTCCGAGCGTACTATTCAGATCTTGGAGGATATGCTCTGTGCTTGTGTTATAGATTTTGGAGGATCGTGGGATCAGTTCTTGTCGTTAGTGGAGTTTTCCTACAACAAAAGCTACCAGTCGAGTCAAATGGCTCCCTATGAGGCACTATATGGTAGACGATGTAGATCGCCTGTTTGAGCCGGGGGAGGCTCGTTTATTGGGTACAGATTTGGTTCAGGAGGCCTTGGACAAGGTTAAGATTATAAAGGATCGGCTTCGTACAACTCAGTCTAGGCAAAAGAGTTATGCTGACCATAAGGTTCATGATGTAGCATTCATGGTCGGAGAGAGAGTATTATTTCGGGTATCGCCCATTAAGGGTGTTACGGGATTTGGAAAGAAGGACAAGTTGAGCCCTAGGTATACCGGTCCATTTGAGATTTTCGAGAGAGTGGGGGGCTAGGATTTGACAAGGATTTGACTTATGAGGAGGAGCCGGAAGCCATTCTAGACCGGCAAGTTCGTCAGTTGAGGTTAAAGAGTTACCCTTCAGTTCGAGTGCAGTGGAGAGGTCAACATGTTAAGGAATCTACTTGGGAGTCCGAGTCGGACATGCGAAGTAGATATCCACACTTGTTCTCAAGTTCAGGTACTTTTTTATGTCCGTTCGAGGACGGACGTTTATTTTAAAGGTGGAGATTGTGATGACCCAAAGGGTTCATTTGTGATTTAAGACTATATTTTGGGCTTGAAAGCCTTAAAATATTATTTTTATTCACCTCGATTAGCGTGAACAGTCTGGGCCTGAATCCGGAAAGCCTTTATGTGAAAATATGTGAAATAATAATATTTGAGAGTTTAATTAGATTTTAGTTGACTTTGGTCAACATTATGAGTAAACAGACCCGTACTCATGTTTCGACGGTCCTAAGAGGTCCATAGTAAAATATGGGGCTTGGGCGTACACCCGGAATCGAATTCCGAGGTCCCTAGCTCTAGAAATGAATATTTGATCAAAATTGCTAGACTGAAATTTAAAGGAATTAAAGAATTTGATTAATGTTTGAACTCGTTGTATCGGGCCCGTATGTTGGTTGCGGATCCTGGTACAGGTCTATTATAATATTTTAAGTCATATCTGTGAAATTTGGTGGAAATCGGAGTTTATTTGACGTGATTCGGACGTCCGGTTGAGAAGATAGTGAATTTGAAATGTTCTTGAGCAATTCATGAGTTTTGATGCTAAATCCGTAGTTTATATGTTATTTTAGTGATTTGATCGAGCAATTACTTTGGATGTATTTAGACTTGTGTGCATCTTTGGTTTGGAGTCCCGAGGGCTCGGGTGAGTTTCGGGTAGACTTCGAAATGTTTTGAACATAGTGAAAACCTATAGTTTTGTTGTTTCTGGTGCACAGGTGAATTGTTCTTCGCGTTCGCGAAGCTTCTCTTACCAACGTGGAGAGTAAACTTGTTGAGGGAGAAATCCTTCTTCGCAAACGCGAGGTAATAGACGCGAACGCGAAGCACTGGGGTTTAGTACCCTTCGCGAATGCGACCAGACCTCCACGAACGCGATGAGTTATGGGACCCGGGGGAGGGGAGTCGAGTTGTTCTTCACGAATGCGAACGTGATGGACTGTTGGTCTTAGCATCTCAGACGCGAACAGCACATCACGAATGTAAAGTCCTTTGGGCCACAAAGCATCGCGAACGCGACAATCCCTTTGCGAACGCGAAATAGGCCTGCCCAACGATTAAAAACAGAACCTAAAAACGGGATTAGGCCATTCTTTCATATTTTCAAAACCAAGAAGGCTTAGAGGAAATTTTCAAGAGACAAGTTCTTCCCCAAAGTGTTGGTAAACGCTTCTAAACTATTTTCTCTCAATTACCCATTATTTTTCAACACTTTTCAATAAAAACAAATCTAGGGTTTTCATGGTAGAAATTGGGGGTTTGGGTAGAATTAGGGAATTTTGTGTAATTGAAATTTAGACCTTGAATTGAGGTCGGATTTCTAAACTAATTGCATATTCGGGCTCGAGGGTGAACGGGTAGACAGATTTTTGTCCGAACCTCGAGTTTGGACCAAGCGGGCTCGGGGTCAGTTTTTAACCTTTTCTGGAAAAACTTAGGAAAACCATGATTATGCATTAAATTTAATACCTTTAGAAATAATTTAGGATATTGAACTAATTATGATTAGATACAAGTGGATTGGAGGTGAAATCGAGGTAATTATTGTGTGTAACCTTAGCTTGAGGGAATATGTATTGAGTGGCTACTTGCTACTTGTTTTGTTGTTGAATACGATGTATAGGCGAGGTGACGAGTACCTATACGTTGTGGTCGAGTCATTACATGCGAGTGAAAGTTAATTCTTGTTATTCTTAATGTCTTAAAGCCTATTATCTATGATTATTGTTGTTAGTGAAATGTTGGAAGATTTGTATCTTATTCCACATAGATGGATAATATTGTGAATATTGAGTAGAGATTGAAATAGTAAATGGTGATAGAAACTATGATGAAATACTAATTTCTTGTGAAATTCCTTTTTGTATGTTGTTATTGATTCTGTGACTGGTGAGAAGAGTGTAAAGCACGAAGGGTGATGCCGTTCATAATTTATTTAAATTGTGAGGAAGAGTGTAAAGAGCAAAGGGTGATGCCATGCATAATATATTTAAATTGTGAGGAAGAGTGTAAAGCATGAAGGGTGATGTCGTGCATAATTTATCTATATTGTGAGGTGAGAGTAAAAGCACGAAGGGTGATATCATGCATTCTTATTTTTAATCTGGTGAGGATGAGAGTAAAAGCACAAAGGGTGATACCGTACATTCCTATTTATTATTTAGTAAGGATGAGAGTAAAAGCACGAAAGGTGATGCCGTGTAAGTTTCCAAACTATTTTAATCTCTTAAATTGTTGTTGACCACTGTCTATTTATGTCTTATTGTTTTCTCACTCCTTATGTTAAATTCCCCATTGTATGCTCCCTTCACATTAATTGTTATTTACTTTTCTTTGATCGTTGTTGTTTCTACTAGCATGATTATACATGTCCAGGTTTAATTGTTGTGTCCTGTCCTAGCCTCGTCACTACTTCTCCGTGGTTAGGCTCGAAACGTACCAGTACATGGGGTCGATTGTGCTGATAGTGCACTCTGTACTTCTTGTGCATATCCAGGTTTAGGTCCGAGCTGAGTTTGAGTTAGAGCTAACATTTTCGCACGGAGACACGAGATAGATCTGCCGACGTCCGTAGATTTTCTGTAGTCTCTTCCTTATTATTCAGTTGTTGTTTTCTTTAGTTTAACACAGATATAAATTTTCTTTCAGCCAAATACTTGTAGTAAATTCTTAGTAGTTCATGAATTGTGACTCCAAACCCTGGGTAGCTAGACATTAGTATTAGTTTCGCAGTATAGCTTTACTATTTCATTTACTACTTTTGGTATCGTATATTGGATGGTAGTAACATTTCTTATATGTCTTAATTGTTTTAATGTTGTAACCGTCTAATGTTGGCTTGCCTAGCAAATCTAGCGTTAGGCGCTATCACAGTTCCGACGGTGAAAAATCGGTCGTGACAGCGCCCTCCGTGTTGGCTAAGAGTTCATTTATTTGCTATAGTCTTTTTTTTAACTCTTAGAGTCGCTCCATAATCATTTTTGTTAGTGTCATGAGTATTTATTCATTATTATGGACTAGTTACAAGTATTACACTTTCTTTCCGAATATTTGAGAGAGATTTAGTATTATTATGTTGAAAAGGTTTGTAATATTAGTGGAGACTCGTTTTATGTTAGATGATGATGATTATGACAAGTTTAAGTGAATATTAGTTGGTTGTTATTTATTCATGAGACAAATTTTATTGGATAGTCCTAAAATAGGGAACACTCTCTCCGGATTTCTATAAAATACTGACGAGGCTTACTTGGGGCATTTGTTCCTAAGTATCCTAAATTAAATCGTCACAAACTTCCGAAAAATATCTAAAATTTTTAGGAAACGGATCATAATACAATAATATTCTTTACTAAAAGACTAAAATATCCGTGCAGAATGTTATTTTCTTCCAATACATTTTTTCCCACAAAATCTTAATTTTGTAAGTCTTCAATATTATAAATTTAATTAAAAAATAAACTATCACTTTTTCTTTTCTTAGGGTCAAGATACAAAAATCGGAACACTCTGCCCCCTACACTTTCAAATTTTAAAATTTAGGGGAAACCTTTCTTGAACTCATAAAGAGTTCCATACTATAAATAACAAAGTTTATAGTATAGCTTCACTCCGAAAAGTATCATATGGACCAACAAGCTTACAATTCATTTTTTTTTTAAAGTCATATTCTTCTTTTTTGCTACACCATTAAATTCAGAAGTATATAACGGTCTTATATCACTTTTGTTTTTTAACCACATAACATCAATGTTGTAATTTATTTACATTAATTAATTTTCATACAAATAGAATCAAGATCTCACAGCACCTTAGGGTAGCTAATGCATCAGTATGGGTAGAAAACAGTCGGGTCGGGTCAATGTGAGACAAGTCAAATTAATTGCTTCTTCTAACGACTCGGTCGATTGTTTTAACAATTAGCGCCCTGATCCCCTATTAAGCGCTTCTCCCATCTCTATTTATGTTATTGGAACTTGTCGGAGCGTTGAGTGATGAAATCGGGGTGATTTTAGACACATAGTCCATAAATGTGGAATTTAGCTTTAGAAATATGGCCATAGCTAGAGTTGTGTGAAGACGGATCCGGAATGGAATTCTGTCAATTCCGTTAGCTCCGTTAGGTTATTTTGGGGTTAGGAGCATGTTCGGAATGTGTTTCCGAGGTCGGTTGTGGATTTAGGCTTGAATTGGCGAAAGTTAGAATTTCGGCGATTTTAGTCGATAGGTGAAATTTTGATATCGGGCTCGGAATGGAATTTTAAAAGTGACAGCAGGTCTATAATGTCATTTATGACCTGTGTGCAAAATTTGAGGTCATTCGGATGAGTTTAGATGTGTTTCGGCATCGGATGTGAATTCTAGAAATTTCGTAAGTTCTTAGGCTTGAATCTATGCATAATTGATGATTTTGATGTTATGAGATGTGTTTTTAAGGTTCGACCAAGTTTGAACAAGGTATCAGGGTTAGTTGGTAGGTTTGGTTGAGGTCCGCCTCGGGGTTGTTTCGGATGCCCAACGGGTAACTTTGAGAATTTGAGAGCAGCTGAACCATTCTGGTTCTGGTGTCTCGCACCTGCGATGGTATTTCCGCAGGTGCGTACACGCAGGTACGATTGAGATTCCGCAGGTGCGGCACCGCAGGTGCGATCCTAGTTTCGCAGGTGCGAAACATCTGGGCTAGTTATACCAAAAATCCGAGGGTTTGAATTTCATAATTCCAAAATCGATTGTGAGCTCGAAACTTGGCGATTTTCAGTGGGATTTGAAGAGGAGAATCATAGGTAACATTTTCTAACCTTAATCTATTTGTACATCGATAATCTCTGTCAATTTCCTCAATCTAATCAATGAAATTGGATGAAAAACCATGAAATTGGGAGGAATTTTCCCCAAGTAGAAATCCGAGATTTAGGGAGATTTAGACGTCAGATTTTGTTGATTCTTGTTCGAGTGGGTTCATGAGCGAATGGGTGTTCGGGAAATATAAATTTTACTCGATTCCGAGACGTGGGCCGGGGGACTTTTTTTGGCGAATTTCCTAATTTCGCATTTTAGCTTATGAACAATTAGCTATTTTGTTCCCTTGAAGTGACATTTACACCATGCAATCGATTTGAATAAATTTGGGCCACCCGGAGTCAGATACTCGTGGAAAGAGCGTGGTATTGAGTTGACTAGCGCAGTCAAGGTAAGTGCCTTGCCTAATTTTTTGTTGGGGACTTCCTCTTAGGCATTTTTATACTGATTTTGTTATGTGGACGCCGTGTACGTGAGGTGACGAGTGCGTACACGGGTCATTGTTGCTAAAATCCTATTTTTACTCCCATGAAATCGCTCATCTTCATTCATATATTATTGTTTCCTATCTTAATTGAGTAGATAGATTAAGAGTAAGCATGACTACCTGTTCTGACTTGAATTCCTCTTATTTTCTACTAGTCACATCATGCTTAGGTAGCTTTACTCTATTCTTGTCTGTTGTTTTCCTGGACTGTTTAATTAAGTCATTATTGACATACTTCTGCTTTGCATATTTAAATTGGGACTACGGACCGTGATCCGGTAGCTTTCCCCATGTACTACATTTCATATTTAAATTGGGACTACGGACCGAGATCCGTGAGATTTCCCCCTGTACTGAAATGCATATTTAAATTGGGACTACGGACAGAGATCCGAGAGCTTTCCCCCTGTACTGCATAGCATATTTAAATTGGGACTACGGACTGAGATCCGGGAGCTTTCCCCGTGTACTGTATTGCACATTTACTGTTGAGATATATGATGTGCTGAGCCGAGGGCTCTTTTTCTGTTACCAAATCTTTCCGTTTTCGTTAATCCTGTTTATCATTGCTTATCTGTATTTCACTGTTTTAAATTGTACATTGACTTGTTTTAGAAATTCAGTAGGGCCTCAACCTGACCTCATCACTACTTGACTGGGGTTAGGCTTGGCACTTACGGAGTATCGAATTTGGAGTACTCACGCCCTTTCCTGCGCGTGTTTTCCCCATGTGCAGATCCAGGTACCATCACCCAGTATCGTGGCTAGGAGTCATTCTAGCAGTAGCCAAGAGACCGAGAGGTAATTCTGCCGCGTCCGCAGAGTCCCACGAGTCCGCTTCTACTCTAGTATAGGCATAGAAGACTTACATATTTTTCCACTGTTTCATTGTATAGAGCCACATTTAGTATAGAGCTTGTGACTATGGTGACATTCCTGTTCTTGGGAAGTGAAAGTGTATATGCTGAGCAGCTACGTTATATCTACTTGAGTTCTTTTCTGCCTTAATTTTATTGATTCTGTCATTTTCCGTAAATTTTAGGCTTACCTAGTCATAGAGACTAGGTGCCATCACGATACCTTTTGGAGGGTAAAATGGGTCATGAAAAGTTGGTATTAGAGCGTCTAGGTTCATAGGAGTCGCAAGCCGATTTATTAGAGTCTCGCAAATCGGTGCGGCGACGTCCGTATCTATCTTCGAGAGGATATGTAACTGTTAAGAACAATCAAATTCTTTGGGATTCCTTATCGTGCTAGTTACTGTCATCACATTCTTAAACTCTATTCTATTCTTGTTGTCATATGGTTCGTACCCGTACCGGACGTACTGATGACCAGGCACCCGAGCCCCCAGTCAGAGCCACTAGAGGCAGGGATCGGGGCAGAGGATGAGCACGCGGTGCAGCCCGAGCACCGGCTACAGCAGAGGCAGAGGAGCCCCCAGCAGCTACAGTTAGAGGGGCACAGGAGGTCCCTACTGTTACTCCAAACCTCCAGGAGACATTGGCTCAGTTCTTGAGTGCCTTCAGTACTCTGTCTCAGGCGAGTCTACTCCCGATAGCTCCAGCTACATCCCAGGCCGGAGGAGGGACACATACTCATGCAACCCGTATTCCTGAGTAGAGGGTTCATATTGGGTAGGTTCCAGAGTATATTCCTATGCCCCAGAAGCTCTAGCTCAGCATGAGACTAGGATAGTTGTTCCTGAGGGAGAGCAACTCCGACTTGAGAGGTACAAGAAGTACCACCCACCTGAGTTCAACGGACTAGCTTCGGAGATGCCCTGGGTTTTCTTGAGGGGTGCCATCGCATTCTCCACACTATGGGTATTGTGGAAACGAGTGGGGTTTCTTTCACTTCTTTCCAGCTGAGGGGAGCAGCTTATCAGTGGTGGCGTGATTTTGAGCTTAGTAGCCCCGACGAGGTAGCTTCACTGACTTGGGCTCAGTTTTCCGAGATGTTCTTACTTGAGTTTGTCCCTCAGAGCTTCAGGGATGCTTGGCGTGCGGAGTTTGAGTAGCTACGCGAGGGTGCCATGACTGTGTCATAGTATGCAGTCTGTTTCAGCGATTTAGCTCGCCATGCACCAGCTTTGGTTGTCACTGTCAGAGAGAGGGTTCGACGCTTTATTAAGGGACTCCACCCCAGTATTCAGACCAGCATGGAAAGAGAGTTGGAGACCGATATTACTTACCAGCAGGCTGTGAGTATTGCCCAGAGGATTGAGACTATGTTAGCCTGGTATAGGGAGGAGAGAGAGGCCAAGAGGTCTCGAGAGACTGGTCATTTTTAAGGAGCCCGTGCACCAGCAGCATGCTATGGTAGGGGTTTTATGTGTCGCTCTGTTCATTCAGCTCTACCAGGAGACAACGGTATTCCAGTTCCTCATAGACCTCAGGATTCTTATTATGCACCACCAGTATTTCAGGTGCCTCCTGCACGAGGTGCTATCACTGGCCAGTCCAGCCGGCCAGTTCAGATTCAACAGTGTCCGCCACGTCCTCCGAGGGGTTTCTTTGAGTGTGGTGACCCTCATCATATGATCAGAGATTTCCCCAGAGCGAGGAGGGGCGCACCGCCTCAGATTTATCAGGCTTCACGTCTTCCACCAGGTCCTCCAGCTATTCTTCCAGCCACAGCTGCTACCCTACCACCTCAGGCAGCTCAAGGTGGAGGTCGGGGAGGTCGAGGTTTCCCTAGAGGAGGAGGCCAGGCCAGGTACTATGCTCTTCCGGTCCTGTCCGAGGCCATTGCTTTAGATTCAATCATTACATGTATTGTTTCCGTTTGTCATAGGGATGCATCGATATTATTTTACCCAGGCTCTACATATTGATATGTGTCTTCCTATTTTTCTTGACATCTGGGGATAGCCCAGGATTCTTTGAGTTCCCCTGTTTATGTTTCTACCGTGGTGGGAGATTCTCTTGTTGTGAACCGCGTATATCGGTCATGTTTGATTTCTATCAGTGGTTTTGAGACCAGAGCTGATTTACTACTACTCAGTATGGTAGATTTCGATGTTATATTGGGTATGGATTGGTTGTCTCCCTATTATGCTATTCTTGATTTCCACGCCAAGACCATGACGCTAGCTATGCCAGGATTTTCGAGGTTAGAGTGGAAAGGTTCCATGGAGTATACTCCCCCCCAAGTCATTTCTTTTCTTAAGAGCGGATGGTTGAAAAGGGGTGTGATGCATATTTGGCTTATGTGAGGGATGTTAGTACTGAGACCCCTATAGTTGAGTCAGTTCTAGTTGTTAGGGACTATTCTGACGTATTTCCAACTGATCTTCCGGGTATGCCACCCGATAGAGACATTGCTTTCGGCATTGACTTGTTGTTGGGCACTCAGCCCATTTTCGTTCCTCCTTATCGCATGGCTCCTCTTGAGTTGAAGGAGTTGAAGGAGTAGTTACAAGAGTTGCTTGAGAAGGGATTCATCAGGCCCAGTGTATCACCTTGGGGCGCTCCGGTATTATTTGTGAAGAAAAAAGATGGCTTGATGCGTATGTGTATCGACTATCAACAGCTGAATAAGGTGACAGTGAAGAACAGGTACCCATTACCTCGCATTGATGATCTGTTTAACCAGTTACAGGGTGCTAGGGTGTTCTCCAAAATTCATCTGTGTTCGGGTTATCATCACTTGAAGATTCGGGAGTCGGATATCCCGAAGACTGCCTTCAGGACCAGATATGGCCACTATGAGTTCCTTGTTATGTCATTTGGGCTGACCAATGCCCCAGTAACCTTCATGCACCTGATGCACAGCATATTTCGGCCCTATCTTGATACTTTCATCATTGTTTTCATTTATGACATTCTGGTATATTTCCAGTCCAAGGAGGACTATGAGCAGCACTTGAGGACCGTACTTCAGACCTTGAGGGAGAAGAAGTTGTATGCCAAGTTTTCTAAGTGTGAATTTTGGCTTGATTCTGTGGCATTCCTAGGACACGTGGTGTCTTCGGAAGGGATCAAGGTAGATCCGAAGAAGGTGGAGGATAGAGTTGGCCCAGACTGTTCTCAGCTACTGAGATCCGCAGTTTCCTCGGTTTGGCTAGGTATTATCGCCGTTTTGTGAAGGGATTTTCATCCATTTCAGGACCTATGACCAGACTGACCCAGAAGGGTGCATCTTTTATATGGACTGAGGAGTGTGAGAAGAGCTTGCAGAAGCTCAAGACAGCCCTGACCACAGCTCCTATGTTGGTTTTTCCTATCAGTTCCGGGTCCTATACAGTTTATTGTGATGCTTCGAGGATTGTCTTGGGAGCAGTGTTGATTCAGAACGGTAGGATGACTTCCTACGCGTTTAGACAGTTGAAGGTTCATGAGAAAAACTACCTTGTTCATGATCTCGAGTTGGCAGCGATTGTTCACGCCCTGAAGATATGGCATCATTATTTATATGGTGTTCCCTGTGAGATATTCACGGATCCCCGAAGTTTGCAGCACATATTCAGGCAGAAGGATCTAAATTTGCGCCAACGTAGGTGGTTGGGGTTGCTAAAGGACTATGACATCACTATATTATACCACTTAGGGAAGGCCAATATGGTGGCCGACGCCTTGAGTCGCCGGGCGGAGAGCTTGGGGAGTTTGGCATACCTTCGTCCAGTTGAGAGGCCTCTAGCCTTTAGATGTTCAGTCCTTAGCCAGTCAGTTCGTGAGATTGGATCTTTCTGAGCCTTGTCGGGTATTAGCTTGTGTGGTTGCTCGATCTTCGCTTCATGACCGTATCAGAGAGTGCCAGTATAATGATCCTCACCTTTTGGTTCTTCAGGATAGAGTCTGACGGGGTGATGCCAGAGATGTGACTATAGGAGATGACGGGGTGATGAGGATGCAGGGTTGTAGCTGTGTGCCCAATGTGGATGGGCTTCGGGAATTGATTCTTAAGGAGGCCCATAGTTCGCGATATTCCGTCCATCTGGGTACCACGAATATGTACCCGGATTTGAGATAGCACTATTGGTGGCGAAGAATGAAGAAGGATATAGTGGAGTTTGTAGCCAAGTGTCTCAACTATCAGCAAGTCAAATATGAGCATCAGAGACCGGGAGGGTTACTTCAGCAGATTGAACTTCCAGAGTGGAAGTGGGAGCGGATCACGATGGACTTTGTGGTTGGACTTCCTTGGACTTTGAGGAAGCATGATGCTATTTGGGTGATTGTGGATCGCCTGAACAAATTAGCCCATTCCATTCTAGTACTGACTACATATTCATTGGAGAGGTTGGCTGAGATTTATATCAGAGAGATTGTTCGCCTCCACGGTATTCCAGTATCTATCATTTCAGACAGAGGTACACAGTTCACTTCACGTTTCTGGAGAGCCGTTCAGCAGGAGCTAGGCACCAGGGTAGAGTTCAGCACAACTTTTCACCCTTAGACGGACGGGCAGTCCGAGCGCACGATTCAGATTCTCGAGGGTATGCTCCGTGCCTGTGTGATGGATTTTGGAGGGTCATGGGATCGATACTTGCCTCTTGCAGAGTTTGCTTATTACAACAGCTACCAGTACAGCATTCAGATGGTGCGTTTTGAGGCTTTGTATGGTAGGTGGTGCAGGTCTCCCGTGGGATGGTTTGAGCCGAGCGAGGCCCCATTGTTGGGTACAGACTTGGTTCAGGATGCCTTGGACAAGGTGAAGGTGATTCAGGAGAGACTTCGCACAGCTCAGTCCAGGGAAAAGAGCTATGCGGACCGGAAGGTTCGTGACTTGGCATTTATGGTTGGTGATCGGGTATTGCTTCGGGTATCGCCTATGAATGGCGTCATGAGGTTCGGGAAGAAAGGCAAGCTGAGTCTGATATTTATTGGCTCTTTTGAGGCGTTGCGACGTGTTAGGGAGGTTTCTTATGAGCTAACCCTGCCCCCCTCCCCCAACCTAGCAGGGGTTCATCCGGTGTTCCACGTCTCCATGTTTCGGAAGTATCACGGTGACCCAACTCATGTCTTGGATTTCAGCTAAGTCCAATTGGCATACTACTGCTTGACATATTAAAATTGGGACTACGGATCGAGATCCGGGAGTTTCCCCCTGTACTGTATTTCATATTTAACTTTGGACTACAGACCGAGATCCGAGAGCTTTTCCCCTATAGTGAAATGCATATTTAAATTGGGACTACGGACAGAGATCCGGGAGCTTTCCCCCTATACTTCATAGCATATTTAAATTTGAACTACAGACTGAGATCCGGGAGCTTTCTCCGTGTACTGCATTGCACATTTACTGTTGAGATATATGTTGTGCAGAGTCGAGGGCTCTCTTTCTATTACTAAATCTTTCTGTTTCCTTTAATCTTGTTTATCATTGCTTATCTATATTTCACTGTTTCAAATTGTATATTGACTTGTTTTACAAACTCAGTAGGGCCTCAACCTGACATCATCACTACTTGGCTGTGGTTAGGCTTGGCACTTACGGAGTACCGAATATGGAGTACTCATGCCCTTTCATGCGCATGTTTTACCCATGTGCAGATCCAGGTACCAGCACCCAGTATCGTGGCTAGGAGTCGTTCTAGAAGCAGCCAGGAGACCGCGAGGTAATTCTACCGCGTCCGCAGAATCCCACGAGTCCCCTTCTACTCTAGTATAGGCATAGAAGAATTATGTATTTATCCACTGTTTCATTGTATAGAGCTACATTTAGTTCTGAGCTTGTGATTATGGTGACATTCCTGGTTTTGGGAAGTGAATGTGTATATGCTGAGCAGCTACGTTATATCTACTTGAGTTCTTTTCTGTCTTAATTTTATTGATTCTGTCATTTTTCGCAAATTTTAGGCTTACATAGTCATAGAAACTAGGTGCCGTCACGACACCTTTCGGAAGGTAAAATGGGTCGTGACACTTCTTGAATATGATTACTTTTGGGAGAATTCCTATTCTCCCAAACATTCATATTCTCCTAAATTTGCCCTTAATTTGAGGTTTTACAAATGTAAAAGTTAAACCCAATGATTATTCAAATGGATAATATGGTTCTTATTCATATTTAACACATTTTTAAAAAGTTCATTATCCAACATATTTTTTAGTGGATGATATGGGTGGTCCATTTTGCTACCACTTACCTCAGTATAGATTGTTCTAAATGACTTTATTTAGATGACCAATTCCCATAGCTTAAATACAACTAGTTACGCCATATTTGAATTAATAGAAGGCAAAAATATTAAGATCCCACAATATTATGTACAATTACCTATACTAAGTTGTCGTCAACAAATATTTTAAGAAAGTAATATTTTTATTAAAAGTTGGGTAAGAATTGAATAAATATACAGAGATTTCCTAAAAAGAGCAGAATATCTTCAGTTGATATCACATTGTAAAATGAAAAATATAAGTATGGCACGTGATTCTTTTTCCTTTTTATCGGTCTACTGTAAAAAAAAACCCAGGAGGATGTCACTTATAAAGACCAATGTAATACTTATAAAATTAAATTGCCTTTTAATAAAAATAAACTAGCAAAAATAGAAAAAGAAAATATGCTCATAAATAAACTTCAATATACAACATCTCAACTTAGAAAAATCTCTTTATAATTTCAAATACAACTATAAAAATAAAAAATAAAAAATAAAAAGACAACATATAATTAAGTTAAATTAATACTTTATAATTGACGAAATGCCTAGTAAAAGAATATCATTTTCTTACTCCATTCAAGATTCAAACTAAGCATAAAGTTGAACTCTCAATCAAATAAAAGCCAATTAAATCTTCAAAAACAATCTTTCAAGTTCAATTCAAGTACCAAATTTAATAAATTTCAAGACTTGTGCATGAACGCCCTTAAGTTATCAAAATAATAGTGTCATGACCCAATAATCATTCAAGAGTACATAATAACATCATTTTTATTAGATCAACTTAACATCATTTTTACTATATCAACTTAACATAAAAAATTTCACCAATTTAAAGATTGATAGAAACTAAAAGTAGAACATAAGCTTTTCGATCATTTTTTAAAAATAAAGGTCACAGACACTTAAGATTATCTCTTTTAATCTCTTTCTCCGGTCTTATATTTATCCTTTACTTCATAAACAGAAAAATGCAAATTATCACGATCCGAAATTCCCATCATAAGGACTGTGATGGCGCATGACATTTAACTTGCTAGGCAAACCAACATTAGATGTAATTATTAACCATTTTTAACAAGTTTCAGTTACGAGGTCAATAAAGGAAAAACATAATTGTCTGAACAAGGTAAATAAGCTAATAATTGATGAAATCCAAATACAATCCTCGGATCTGGTGTCATGAATATATGAGCGTCTAAGATACTACAAATAACAACCTGAAATAAACATAGATGTCTGAATCAAATAAACAGCTAAAGGAACTAGAAGGGGACTTCAGAGTTGTGAATGTCGTGCAGCTATACCTCAAGTCTCCTCTGGGTAGTTGGATCCGAGCAAGTTATAGTACGCTTCTGAGACCAACTCTGATATCTGCACAGGAAGTGCAAAGTGTAGTATGAGTACAACCGACCTCATGTACGTTGTAAGGGTCGAGCCTAACCTCGACGACGTAGTGACGAGGCTAAGACGGGTCACTTACATTAACATGTACGTTGTAGAAATAATAACAACAGAAAATACAGGAATAAAAGTAAAGCATGTAGTTCTTATCAATGAACTCAACCTCAACTAACAGAGGGTCCCAAATGACAAGCCATATAACTCATCTCAACAACCGAGGCCAAACTAACAATCACAACAAATATAACTTTTATCAACATGTTGTGGCGTGCAACCCGATCCCACAATATAAAATTTAAACAAATCTGTATATCATAGTGCATCCTTATTTTGCATTTTCAATTCATTTCTTTTCAATTTTTGTTGCGGCGTGCAACCTGATCCCCAAACAATATCAATTAACAATAGTAACTCAATAACCAAGATTTACAAGAAATCATACATCAACAGAACAAATGTATGAGCAATGGAGAATAACATGATAATCAAATAGACTCGACTACTCGAATGTCTCAACTTTACCAACTCAACGATATCTACTTTAACAGAACGTACAAGTGAAACCACTCCAATGAAGGCAACAATTAATACGAAACTATAAGGCAAAAGGCATAAGCCATTTTGTATATATATGAGGGAAACAAATCGAGACAAGAAGTAAATAAATATGGAATTAGGGAGGGGATGGACAATTTAATACAAGAAATGCTAAATGGCAAGTAGCAGTTATGGCATGAAAGCCAAATAATTTTATAGCAATTAAGGCATGAAAACAAGACGTAATATTAAGCAATGAAGATAGGGAAAACAAGTAATGTAACGGTTAAGTCATCGAATAAAGTAATTGATGAAATACGGGAAGGCATGAAAATAAGTAATTTGATGGCGTATATACACTCGTCACCACATACACGCCACTACACATGTAATGCACATAGCACATAGCTCAAAGGTTCCTAATTCCTTCAAATCAAGGTTAGACCCAACACTTACCTCAATCCACAATCAACTCAAAGTTCAACCACGACCTTGCCTTTCTGACAAGCCTCCAAACCAATCAAATATAGCAAATTATTAACCAAACTATTCAAAATAAGCCTTAGAAACTACCCACAAATGAAAGAGATTCAATTTAGATCATTATTAAAAAAGTCAACAAAAGTCAACCCTGGGCAGCTTGGTAAAATCAAAATTCGAACAAAAACTAGAATACCCGTTCACCCCCGAGCCCGGTTATGTAATTTATTTCGAAATTCGACCTCAATTTGAGGTCTAAATTCCAAATTTACAAAAAAATCCCTATTTCTACCATGAAAATCCTAGATTTGATGTTGAAAATTTGTGAAACGTAATGGGTAACTTAAAAGAAACAAATTAAAGTTTCTTACCATAAAGTTTAGGAAGAAAATCTCTTGGGAAATTCGTCTCTAGGGTGTTTAAGGTTGAGAGTTTAAAAGAAAGAACTAAATCTCGTTTTTTCCCTCTTTTGTTCAGGTGCAGATGTCGCAATTGGGACCTAGGATTCTCAATTGCGAACTCTCCAAATACGAGAAAACCATCGCAACTGCGAAGGACTCCCATCTATGCTTTTATCGCATTTGCGATGAATTGTTCGCAAATGCAAACTTGGACATGTCGCAAAAGCGACATAGTGATCACAATTGCAACGACCTCCCAGGCAAGGCCATCATTGCAAATGCGATGGGGAGTTCGCAAATGAGAACTCTTCAGGCCATTATGTTTTTCGCAAATGCGAGCTTAATATTCGCAAATGCAATGTCGCAAATGCGACCAATGTCTCACAAATGCGCGAACTGAACACCATCAAAAATATGTTCTCTCTTGAACTCTACGAAACGCGTTTGAAACTCACCCGAGACCTTGGGGCTCCAAACAAAACATGCACTGACGATCTCGAAACACACACCTAAATTATGCTTGCAAATCAAATATAGTATAGTATAATATCGTATCCACAGGGATTGAATTTAAAAAATATTCTTGCAATTTCTAGCTTGGTTACTATCCAAGATCAACAATTGAAATTATATGATTTCTAACTAAAATTAACTAAGAGTCTAAAGCTATTGACAAATGACAATCGAAACAAGGAATAAGCAAAGAAGGTTATCAAAGGGAGAAGATAGGGTTTTGATGGGATAGGTGCAAGATAACTATTTGGGATCTAACTGTAGATAATTCACTTCTAACGTTTAAGTGAGTCTCTCGAATTCACTTAATTATTAGTTCAAAAGTTCAGCAAAAATTCCTCTCTCGATTAAATCTTAACCTCACAAGATAAACCAATTTAAGCACGTGAATATATGCAAGAATGCGTAGTGGATTGGTCTTTAGGAGTACCTCTCTCGATTATCCTCCTAACTAGGTTTAATCAATGATTCAACTAGCCTCTCTTGATTACTTAGAATAAACTATGAACTCAACAACTGTTGATACCCAATTTTTCCCTATATTATTTTTAAAATGCATATATATCTTCAAAACAATGCATGAGCATCAACTAATATTTTTCCATAATCTCTACATTTTTTAAGGATTTCTTATTAATTTATCGCAATATATTTATTATATAAACAATTACTAATTGCATCACAAATGGTTTTATGATAATTTTTATTGCTTAATTTTATCATTTACATTTATACTAAGCTTTAATTATTTCATGAATAGCCATATCAACATTTTAGGGTTATAATTGCAATAATAACCCACAAGTGCAAAATTACTTTATTTCACCAGAAAATGACATTTTGTATTTTTATAATATTAATTAATTATTTTAAATCATTTTTTATGTATCAATAGCATTTTTTTATTATTTATTAGCTATTTTATAAATTATTTATCAAATTAATTGGGTATTTGACAAATGGCCTCTTTTAATTTAATTTCATTTTACAGATCTGGTCCAAACCATCACCCTTAGCCCAATTAAAATACCCACAGCCCAATCTCCTATCTGACCCGGCCAACCACAAGATCAAATCATGGTCGTTGATCTCAGAGATCAATGGTTCAGATGTGGTTTGATGTTTTATACGTCAATACCACACAAGAAGGGGGGGGGGTGATTTGTGTGGTGTCCAATTTTTGAGTGCTGTCATTATAGAAGAACCTGGTTCTTCTTGGTGTTCCAACTTCTACAGTTTGAGGAAAAGTAATTGTAAAATCTAAAGAACACAATAATTTTTACGTGGAAAAACACCTGGCTCAAGGTGAAAAAATCACGACCTACTTCCCAGTAGAATTATCCCAAACTCTTCACTATGTCAATGAGCCAAACAGCATTTACAAAATAAACTCTTTTGTAAACCTAAGGACTAACTCTAATCCCTTTGTGGCAAACTAGCCTCTAGCTATTTGCGACAAACTTCAAGTTACATCTAGCTTGAACAGTGGGTACCTATTACAATTGCTTCTTGATAAAGCTGAAAGATACAATATGTAATCACCTACTACAAAAAACTAAACTCAAAAGACAACAGATGGAACTGGTTCTTCTAGCTAGTTCAAGTAGCTTTTGTGTCACGCAAGGGTACTGCTTGCCGAATTGCTTTGGTAATTTTGCTTTCAGTTCTTTTTTCACTTCTGTGTTTGTGCGTTATTTTTCCAGCAGGATGCTTCAACATTTTACAGAATCAGTAGTTGAGACATTGTTGTTCAGTTCTAATACAACTCTTCCTTGGTGGAAAAGTTTGAGTTTATCTCAACTTCCTTGATCTTGATTATGCCCTACCTGAAATCAAACTCCATCTTCTTATCAATTTGCAACCTTTTCGCTTAGGATATAACCTCTTAGTTCTACATAACCTCTTAGTTCACATATAATGTTTATCTCCTGTGCATGGACGGTTCTCATGCCAATGGGTCTGTTTGACTATGTTTTCCCTGATGGACCTAGTTCAACTAAGTTGGCATTTTTCAATCTTCAAAACCATGCAGTGCCTTGATTCAACAAATTCCCCCCTTTTTATGATGACAAACACTGTGCTTAACCTTGTACATACTTCAATCCAACAGACACTTTTTATAGATTTAAGCATTCATCATAGAGATATCATGTTCATTAGGTTATAAATATCACTAGATCGATTTGAAATTATGAAAGCACATATCCTCCCCTTTTTGGCATCATTGAAAAGTTGCAAAATGATAAACTTATCAGAAGTATTAACAATTACTCATGGCCATTAAGACAACTGCAAATACAAATCATGAATTAATCATCAAAGGAAACCAATCAAATGTAAATTATTTAAGAAACTGAGACAAAATCAATAACCAAACAGCAAAATTCATTGATTAGACAGTAGATCAGGCTCCATACACAAAAACAATTAAGAACAGTCGCAACCATGAGCAAAACAGAAAACAAAAAATAGAACAATCCTAAACTAGGTCATAGAAGGGGTTTTTGGAGGCACTGGACTCCTAAGGCTGGGAAGGAGCAGAGGAGGTTGTGGTCTTGGCTTGAAGAATAGAGAGCATTTGATGAATAACACCCCCATTCTTCTCCTTTTCTTTGGCTAATTCAGCTTTGAGAGCATCCCGCTCAGCTTAAACCTTAATAAGGCGAAATTTCAAATGAAGGATCTCCACATCCTTGATCTCACTGTCCTGCACAAGCGTCATGACCTTGCTATTTACAGGCAGTTTCCTAGATGAACAAGGTTCATCCTTAGGAATATTAATAGTGTAGTCACAGGTCAGCAACGTATTCTTCCCAATGTAGTCCTTAGTAGTAGCCATTTCAGCATTCTTTAGTGGAACCTTCAAGTGAGCAACCACAACAATCAGGATAAACCCATAAGGTATAGCATGTGCCTTGGTTCCATTCACAACCCTGTCCAAGAGCTGGATGATGAAGACATGCCAATTAATCTGTTTACCCCTGTACAAACACTCCGTGAGCGTGAGATCCATGTAGCTGGCAATGTGCCTTCGCTCTTGCCTAGGCAGCAAAAATTTTATCACAAACTCGAAGAATAGTTTGTGTTGAGGCCTCATCTCACTCTTAAACACTGATCTATGCTCCAATTCTTGCTCATTCTCATAGAAGGACCTTGTGATTTGAAGAGCTGAGGGAAAATCATCCAGATTAGGCCACCTTTGTCTTGTGTAATCATCATAACCCTCAGAAAGGATATGCAGTATCTTCCCCAACTTTTTTGCATCAAATGAAATCTCAACCCCTTGAACCTTGGAGGATACTCTGCCATCTTTGACAACTGCGTTGGCCATAAATTCAACCAACTCATTCCTAGCCAGTCTTCCCTCAAGGTGAAGAACCATGTCCTTCCACCCAAGCACATCCAAGGTATCCAACAGAAAAATCATCCTTGACTCCTCAAGGTCTATAAACAGCTTCCCTTTCAAGATAGTACGCTTACCAAACATTGTGAGTTTGTCAGTCTCCTCACCAGAAACATCCTATTCTTCTCCACTCCATTCCTCATCATCAACAATCTTTACTTTCTTTGATGCAGAACTAGTCCTCTTTGCAACTGTTGAGGGTGTGGAAGACACAGATGTTGACTCCCTGGGAGAAGCCTTAGCTTTCTTGGGTTTTGGTGTCTCAACCTCAACTGGTGCTGGTTGCTCCTTCTGATGGACCAGGTCCATCTCATCGTCATCAATATGAACTGCCTCAACAGGATCTCCAACTTTTGCCTTTCCCCTGGCAGACTTCTTCTTCTTGCTCTTTCTCAGAGCTTTTTCCAATTTTTCTTCTCCTTGCCTGGCTGTGCTTCTAGTAACACGATTCTTTGGGGCAGGAGCATCAGCAGATGATGAAGCTTTCCTCTTCTTGGTTTATACTGGTGTATTAGCTTTCTTGGGTTTTGGAGTTCTCTTCCTTTTTGGTTTGTAGGACTCACCACACTTTTTCATCAGCTCAACCAACGTTTCCTCAATAGATGAACCAGGTTCATCTACTGCTTGTTGTAGACTTTCCAGACCTCATGCTGCTTCCCCAGAATCTCTTCCCCCTGAAACTTTGATTCCTTCTTCACCAATCACAGGAGTGGGGCCACCAATAGCTAGAGTAGCACCTTCCTTCCCATATCCCCTTTCTAAATTGCCTTCTCCCTCTCTCTCAATGTTTATGTATTTCCCAATTTTCTTCGCCTATCCGGTACCTCTACATCCACTATCAGCCCAATCAAGATAAACCTGCTTTCAACCATTTTAGTTGCAGACCCAACTTCAAGATTTCCCTTGTCAGTGTCAGATGAACCTGGTGCTTCATCCTCATTTTCAGATTTGAACGACTCGCTTCAAGATTTAGAGTCTTGGACCTTGCTGGATTGAAGTATCTCATTCAATTTTCTGGCGTGAGAACCAGAGGCAACTGTTTTCCTAGCCAACATCTTTACTCTACATTTTCTAGGGGCTGGAGTGGGGCTAGGTGTAACGGTTGGGACTGATTTGGGTGAATGAGTGGGTTCAGTGATAGATTCAGGAACTGGAGTATTTTGGGGGGTTGAAGACCTGGTTGGAGAATGTGAGCTGTGTATCGATGAAGAATTTGAACTAGTATCGTCAAGACTGACCTCGTAATCAGGGATGGTTGATGAAGATGAAGTAGGGGGTGGTGTATTAATCATTGTTATGAAGATTTGGGGAGAGAAGAATGTTGATATCTTTGGTATGAGAGGAATGATGAACTTGGTTTGCCGGTTATGGGGAGGTAATGATGGCCTTTTAAAGATGTGGTTATTAATTATGCAACGGGCATAATTCTTGGTCAAGTGGGAGTCTAATCGCTGCATGATTGACAGCGATTAGGCAGTTATAACCCCCTAAATCTAGGCTAATTAAGGTTCGATGGGACTCTTTGAAACTTGTTCATTTTGGGATAAGTACTGAAAATTTGAAGTGAACCAAATAGATAGAGTCCTACTCATGTGGGACTATAATTATTTCAATAAGTGTATGGTGATGAGCACGTACCTTGTCAGTCAGATGAACCAACAGCAATGAACCAGGTTCTTCGTGTTATAGTCTTTAATTTGCCTCAATTTACAAAGATAGCAAAACATTATTAGTAGCCATGGAATCATATTAATACATGGCAAAAGAGTATGGCAGTAAAGTCATGATACTGAGCAATGATTAATCTTGTTAGTTACCTATTTTAGTGGTTCTAGCAAAAAAAACCCATTTTGTTTTTCAATTAGGTGATCTTAATCATCCCTAATTCTAGCATGTTTCTCTCAAAATGCTCCCTACTTAGTGCCTTAGTGAAGATATCAGCAATTTGTTTGTCAGTAGCACGGAATTCAATTGAGATCATTCCTTTTTCATAGTTATCTCTTAGGAAATGGTGTCTGACATCTATGTGCTTGGTTCTCTTATGATGAACCAGGTTCTTCGGCATGCTAATTGCACTAGTATTGTCATAGAAAATAGGAATGCATCCAACCTTTATACCAAAATCCATGAGTTGTTACTTGATCCATAGCAATTGATCACAGCATGAGGCTGCAGCCACATATTCAGTCTCAGCAATAGACAAGGCTACTGAGTTTTGTTTCTTGGTGGCCCAAGACACAAGGCAAGAGCCCAAAAAGTGAGCAACGCCTGAGGTACTTTTCCTATCAACCAGGAAACCTGCATAATCTAAATCAGCACATCCTACAAGGTCAAAATTACTACCTTTAGGATACCAAAGACATAAATCAGTAGTGCCCTTCAAATATTTCAGAATTCTCTTCACTGCAGTTAGATGAGACTCCTTTGGATTTGCCTGAAACCTAGCATACAGTCCTACACTGAACACAATATCAGGTCTGCTAGTAGTGAGATATAATAAAGACCCGATCATCCCTCTGTATAGCTTTTGATCAACAGATGTACCAGGTTCATCCACATCTAATTTTGTAGTTGTGGCTATGGGGGTGTCAATTTCTTTTCAGTCTTCCATTTTAAATCTTTTGAGTAATTCTTTCACATATTTCTGTTGATGGATCATTGTTCCATTTGAGTTTTGCTTGATTTGCAAGCCTAAAAAGAAGTTTAGCTCACCCATCATACTCATCTCAAACTCACTCCCCATAATTATAGCAAATTCTTTACTCAATTTGTTAGAGGTTGCCCCAAATATGATATCATCCACATATATTTGCACAACCAGGAGATCTTACCTTTTTCCTTTAAGAACAAGGCACTGTCAATTTTACCTCGTTTGTATCCATATTCTAGCATAAATTTCGATAGCCGCTCATACCATGCTCTTGGTGCTTGTTTGAGTCCATACAAAGCCTTGTCAAGTTTGTATACATGGTCAGGTGTCTCCTTGCTTTCATTACCTGGAGGCTGTTTGACAAATACTTCTTCCTTTAGATAGCTATTAAGGAAAGCACTCTTTACATCCATCTGATGGAGAGTGAATTCCATGTATGCAGCAAATGCTATAAGAAGACTGATTGCCTCCAGTCTTGCCATAGGTGCAAAGGTCTCATCATAGTCAATTCCCTCTTCTTGACTATATCCTTGGACAACCAGTCTGGCCTTGTTTCTTGTAATCGTTCCATCCTCATCGAGTTTGTTCCTGAAGACCCACTTTGTGCCAATCATTGATCTGTCTAGTGGTCTGGGTACTAAGTGCCATACTTGACTTCTTTCAAATTGATTCAGCTCTTCTTGCATGGCATTTACCCAGTCAGCATCCTGTAAAGCTTTAGCAATGTTCTTTTGTTCGATTAAGGACAGAAAGGCATCAAACACACACAGATTTTTCAAGGATGATCTTATTTTGATTCCGGATACCAAATCTATTATGATGTTCTCAAGAGGATGAGAGTTTTGATATCTGTGTGGTTTGAGCACCAATTGTTGTGGAGAAGGACCAGGGCCAAGGCCTAGAGTGATTTGTTGTTGAGTTCCCCCAGTCATGTTGCTTGGGGTAGTTGGACCTAGTCCATCTTCCATGATTGCTTCAATTTGTTCCCTACTTCTGACCAGTCCAAGATCCTCATCTTCTGGTTCCTGTCTCTCAGAAAGAGTGTTAGTTTCATGAAAAACAACATGCACACTCTCCTCTATACACATGGTTCTCTTATTATATACTTTATAAGCTTTGCTATGTGATGAATATCCCAACAATACTCCCTCATCACTTCTGGGATCAATTTACCTAGGGAATCCTTGCCATTGTTGTGCACAAAGCACTTGCATCCAAAAGCCCTAGATATGTTGGGCTTTCTCCCTTTAAGTAATTCATAAGGAGTTTTCTCTACTAGTGTCCTGGTCATGCATCTATTTATTATGTAGCATGCAGTGTTTATTGCTTCTACCCAGAAGCTATGGGGTAGTTTTCTAGAAAGAAGCATGGTTCTATCCATATCTTCAAGAATTCTGTTCTTTCTTTCAACAACCCCATTTTGTTGTGGGGTTTTAGGGGCAGAAAAGTTGTGATTTATACCATGTTCATCACAGAATTCAGCAAACTTTGCATTCTCAAATCCAGTACCATGATCAGATCTTATTGATACTAGTTAATTTCCTAACTGTTTTTGAGTTTTTCAAACAAATTGATATGCTGGAGAATTTCGGCACATTTAATACCAAATTGCTTAAATTATAGTTTGTTTTTAGAGCATTTACCCTTTATACTTATAGAATTTTGATGTTTTGCAGTGCATGAGGTGTAAATACTCAAAACCATGAAAAATAAAGCAAAGAAGCTAAAAAGTGAGGAAAACAACACTATGCGATCGCATATATGACAAGTGAGCATCGCAGAACTTAAATGCGAATAACATAATGAACCCAGGGATCGCAGATCGCAACAGAAAGATAGGCTAATTTCAAGAGCTAAAATGGGGTCGATTATGCGAACGCATAACTCACATGCAAGCCGCACAAGTAACCGCAGAATCCATGGTACCTGAAGTCGCCTCAAGAATGCGATGCAAATCTGCGGTCGCATATCTACAATGCGAACCGCATATCAACAATGCGGTGACATCCAGGAAACTAGGGTTTAGAGATGCGATGAGAACGTGAAGGATGTGAACCACATTCCTGTTATGCGACAGGAATGCGATCGCATAACCTCCCTGCTGGGGTATTTTTGTCCGTCCCCTACCCGATCTCTGGCCCACTATAAAAGGATTTACTTGGGTTTTGTGGGGGAGACAGGTCCAGTTTTTGAAGAACATTCCCCTATTAAATATTCTCTCCTTTTTGGAAATGTTAGAGCACTTCATTCGTGGTTTGTAAGCATCCATGACACTTAATACCTTTATATTTTTGTCATTTATTATGAGTAGCTAACCTTAAATACTAAGGTTGTTGACCTTAAAAGGGTGTTATGTATTTGGGTATTTAACATTGAATATATGCATAATGGGTCGTTGATATTTATTTACTCTTCATTTTATACTTGTTATTAGTGGTTGCAAACATTAACTTATGCCAAATTCTTTCTTAGCTTGGAAAAGTGGGTTAGAATTGGTATGAGTAAATATCAAGGACTCAAGGCTTTAAACCTTGTTTAATGGAATCACTTAGGAATAAGATGGTTTTATTTGGCATAAAGTGATTTGGTTCTATTGCAACTCTTTTATATTTGGGAAAATTATAAAGAGGAAGTACTACTCTATTATTGAAAAATATTGGGTAGTCATTTAGAAATCAATTGCATATCAAGAACTTCCCATTAGAAATATATCATATTAATACCCATTTGCATTACAGTTCATCAAAGGGGACACAATCTTGGTTTACTGAATCCTATTAATTACAATTTTAGTTTAATCTCATTGCTACTACCTTTATTAGATTATTATAAAATCAACCACATATTCCTGTTACATTAATGGAATAGAATTACGATTTGAGTTAAGAATCACACTATCAAAGTAATATTTTCACACCTATTCCCTGTGGGATTTGACCCCAACCTTGTTGGGTTATTATATTTGACTTCGACCACTTTACACTATTTTAAAGTGTAATTTGAGCGTATCAAATTTTGGCGCCGTTGCCGGGGAATATGGTTTTGAAATTACTAGTAAGTGTGTACTTCACTTGATATCTCTTTCTGTTCCATCACAAGTTTGCTTGCTTTGTATTGGTGTTCCAGGTTACCATGGCCGAATTGTATGATGAAGAGGAAAATCCTTTCACTGACATCGATGAATACATCAATGACACCAATGTTATCCTTCCACCAATGGTGGGTGCGGCTACATTTAAAGTGGATCATGGGATGATTCTCATGCTCAAAGCAGAAGGATTGTTCCACCTTTCCATGGATGATGACCCAACACAACACTTAAGGAATTTCTTGGGTGTGTGCGCCATGCACAAACAAACCAACATAACGGATGACTCTTTGAGGCTGCGGGTGTTCAAGTACTCATTAGCAGAAGAGGCAAGAAAGTGGCTTCATAACTTACCTCCTCACACCATCACTACATGGCCGGAACTTGTCTGAGAATTTTTGTCAAAATGGTTCCCTGATAACAAGAAATCTGAGCTTAGAGACAAAATATTTTTCTTCAAGCAAATGCCGGGGGAACACTTACATGAAGCATGGGACCGATTCAAGTTGTATCTCGTGAGATCGCCGAGCCATGGGTTCCCGCATCACATTATGAGGGCTTGGACCCACTCTTCCAGTCAATTGCAAAGAATGCCGCGGATGGATCTTTCATGGATAAGTCATTCACTAGAATTACTCAAATTCTAAACAAGATGGCTAAGCACAATCAGGCTTGGCATTCGGAAGATACAACTGGGGGAATTTCTTGTGGCACTCATTCTCTTGCAAACATGATCAAAGAGAATCAGGAAAGAGACCAAGTGATTGCCGGCCTCGCTACCAATGCTGATGTATTAACAAAGATGCTTAAAGAAAATCAAACGAAGAAAGTGCATATGGTGGAAGACATGAAACCAATGGGAAATCAAGAGTGGGAAGAAGCTAACTATGTTCAAAACTCTCAAGGTGGTTATCTCCAACAAAAATATTGGAGGCCGAACCCGCAAGGGCAAGGTCAACAAAATTGGCGCAATGATGAAGGTGGTCAAGGATCATGGAATAACAACAATAACTATTCTAATAGAAGCTCCAATACTTATGTACCACCGAGGGGGCAATATTCCAACTCTTCACAATCATCAAGTGAATCTAAAATGGAAGGGATGCTAGAGCGGATTTTTCAAAATCAAGAGAAAAGTGATGCAACAATGAGGAATATGTCCGAGGTGGTGGGTTCACACACCACTTCGATTCTAAAACTTGAATTGAAAATGAGAGATCTATCCAGAGAGAAAATTCCCAAGCAAAAAGGAACACTTCCAAGTGACATAGTGGTAAACCCAAAGAGCGGCCAAAGTGGATCGACATCTCATTGCATGGCCATCACAACTAGAAGTGGTAAGGTGCTACAAGACAAGAATGAGAAAGTGATTGATGTTGAGAATGATGATAAAAGAGAAGAAGCTCGGATTGAGTTGCCGGTGGTAGTGGAAGTTGAAAATGAATCCCCTGAGGAAGAGGTTCAAAGAGAAAGCAAAGGAAAGGCCACGGAAAAGGTGGAGGAGACCCCAAAATCCCCTCCACCAATTCCTAGGACTAACCCTCCATTTCCTCAAAGTCTTTTACGAAGAGTTGATGATGGGAAGTTCAAAAAATTTTATGACATCTTGAAATAATTGTCGGTGAATATCCCTTTCTTAGAGGCTTTCCAAGAGATGCCGGGGTTCGCCAAGTACTTGAAAGAGTTGATGACAAAGAAGAGAACAACAAAGAATGAGGTGGTAAGCTTGACTCACCGGGTAAGCTCGATAATTGCTACATCAACAGTGGAGAAAAAGTGAGATCCGGGAGCTTTTACTATCCCATGTACCATTGGGTTGAGAGATTTTGCTAGAGCACTTTGTGACAATGGTGCTAGTATAAATTTGATGCCTCTTGCTATCTACAAGCAAGAGGGATTGGGGTTGCCAAGACCAACTAGCATGCGTTTTCAAATGGGCGATCGATCTGTAAAGAAACCCGTGGGCATTGTTGATGACGTTCTAGTGAAAGTGGGGAAGTTTTTTCTCCCGGCCGACTTTGTCTTCTTGGATTGTGCGGTGGATAAAGAGATTCCTATCATTCTGGGAAGACCATTCCTTGCAACGGGAAGAGCATTAATGCACTTGGAACGACATGAAATCAAATTCCGAGTGAATGATGAAGAAGTCACCTTCCAAGAAAGCAAGGGTTTGAAATTACCAAGCGCATATGAGGGAATCTCGGTAATTGATATGGTTGACGAGGTGGAGGATGCCTTTGAGATGAAAATGGAAGAATAGGGCCTTGGCAAAGCATTAGCGGAAATTTTGGTAAATTTTGATGATGAAAACATTGAGGGTTATGCGGAGATGGTCAATGCATTGGAAGGGCGTGGGTCCTATACTTATGCACCAAAGAAACTTTCCCTCGACCTAGAGAATCGAATGACACCACCCGCAAAGCCTTCAATCATGGAGCCACCACACCTTGAGCTCAAACAACTTCCATCACACTTGAGGTATAAATTTCTTGTCTCTAATAATACTTTACCGGTAATCATGTCTTCTTTGTTGAATGATGTGCAGGTTGATGCATTGCTAAATGTCTTGCGGGAGCACCGACAAGCAATTAGATGGACAATAGCGGACATCCGAGGAATTCCCACCGAAATATGTGAACACAAAATTCAACTGGAAGAAGGAAGTAAACAAAGCATAGAGCATCAAAGACGATTAAATCCCTCTATGCAAGAGGTGGTCAAGAAGGAGATCATCAAATGGTTGGATGTCGGGGTTGTCTACCCCATTGCAGATAGTCCATGGGTGAGTCTAGTGAAATGTGTGCCCAAGAAAGGAGGCATGACGGTGGTCCACAACAAAAATAATGAACTCATTCCTACGCGGACGGTCACCGGATGGAGAGTGTGTATGGACTACCGGAAGCTTAACAATGCTACTTGCAAGGATCATTTCCTTATGCCTTTTATTGATCAAATGCTTGATCGGCTAGAGGGAAGATCTTTCTATTGCTTCCTTGATAGATATTCCGTCTATAACCAAATCAACATTGCCTTGGAAGATAAAGAGAAAACAACCTTCACTTTCCCATATGGCACCTTTGCTTTTAGTCGGATGCCTTTTGGGTTGTGCAATGCCCCGGCCACTTTCCAACGATGTATGATGTCCATATTTTTCGATATAGTAGAGGATTTCTTGGAGGTTTTCATGGATGATTTCTTGGTAGTAGGTGACTCATTTGACCACTGCCTTGACAACCTCCGACAAGTACTTGAACGGTGTGAAGAAACCAATCTTGTGCTAAATTAGGAAAAATGTCACTTCATGGTCGATGAAGGAATTGTGCTGGGGCACAAAATTTCAAAGAAGGGCATTAAAGTCGATCAGGCGAAGATTGAGATCATCTCCAAACTCCCTCCTCCAATTTCGGTAAAAGGCATCTGAAGTTTTTTGGGCCATGCCGGATTCTATCGACGCTTTATCAAGGACTTCTCAAAAATTGCAAACCTTATGTGCAAGTTCCTTGAAAAAGATGCCAAGTTCTTGTTCAATGAAGAATGCCTAAAAGCATTTGAGGAGCTGAAAGAAAAGCTCACCAGGGCCCCCATTATTGTCACACCGGATTGGTCTCTTCCATTCAAGCTTATGTACGACGCCAGTGGTGTAGCTATTGGAGCGGTATTGGTTCAAAGGCACAACAAAATTTTCCATCACATCTACTATGCAAGCAAAACTCTTAACGGTACCCAAATGAACTACACAGTGACAGAGCAAGAGCTTCTTANTTTGAGAAATTCAGGGCTTATCTTTTGGGAACCAAGGTGGTAGTCTTCACAGATCATGCTGCTCTTCGCTATCTTATGGCAAAGAAAGATGCTAAGCCAAGGTTAATCCGGTGGGTCCTTCTATTGCAAGAATTTGACTTTGAGGTCAAAGACCGGAAAGGCACTGAAAATCAAGTTGCGGACCATCTCTCTCGAATTGAAGAAAAAGGGCGTCCAAAAGATGACTTAGATATTGATGATGCTTTCCCTGATGATCATATTCTAGCGTTATCCTCTTCTTCTGCTCCTTGGTATGCTGACATTGCAAATTATTTGGTGAGTGAGTTTATTACAGATGGCTTGGAATCATATCAGAAGAAGAAATTTTTGAGGGAATGCCGTCAATACTACTGGGACAAAATTATTAGAAGTTGTGTTCCGAAAGAAGGCATGTCATGACTCACCGGTGGGGGGTCACCATGGAGGGAATCGAACGGCAGCGAAAGTGCTTGAATGTGGATATTATTGGCCAACTCTCTATCATGATGCAAATCCAATGGTCAAAGCTTGTGATCAATGCCAACTCCAAGGGCCAATCTCCAAGAGGCATGAAATGCCAATGAACTTTGTATTGGAGGTTGAAATTTTTGATCTATGGGGCATCGACTTTATGGGGTCATTTGTAAGTTCTTGTGGGATGAAATACATTCTTGTAGCTATGGACTATGTGTCCAAGTGGGTTGAATCCATTGCCTTGCCAAACAATGAGGCTAGGAGTGTAACTGCATTCTTGAAAAGAAACATATTCACTCGGTTCGGCACTCCTAGAGCAATTCTCAGTGACGGTGGTTCCCACTTTTGTAACAAGGCTTTCAATGGGCTATTGGAGAAGTATGGTGTAAAGCACAAGGTGGCGACGCCTTACTATCCATAGTCGAGTGGCCAAGTCGAAGTCTCCAACCAGGAGATAAAGAGCATCCTAGCAAAAACAGTTAATGCAAACCGGACCGACTGGACAAGGAAGCTGGATGATGCATTATGGGCCTACCGAACAGCATAAAGAACTCCAATAGGTACTTCTCCATACAGGCTAGTGTTCGGAAAAGCATGTCATCTACCCGTGGAGCTTGAGCACAAAGCCATGTGGGCACTCAAAAAGTTGAACCTGGATTGGAATGAAGCTGCAAATTTGAGGCTAAATCAACTCAATGAAATGGAGGGATTCCGTTTCCATGCTTATGAGAGCGCAGCTATGTACAAAGAGAGAATGAAGGTTTTCCATGACAAGAATATATTGAAACAAGAGTTCCACACTGGTGACTTGGTGTTACTATTCAGTTCCCCAACTCAAACTCTTCCCGGGCAAACTCAAATCCAAATGGTCTAGCCCTTTCAAAGTGGTGAATGTCTCCCCTTTTTGTGCTGTGGAACTAGCAACTGAGGACGGACTTTGTACGTTCAAGGTAAATGGCCAACGCATCAAATACTACTTGGGCACTGATGGTGAGAGGCATTTGGTAGAGCAATTAGCTCTGAAGGATGGTCCTTGTCCCACCGATGAATGACTCCAAGAGAACACCAACTTCGTCGTGCCGCGACGTTAAATCAAGCGCTTCATGGGAGGCAACCCATGTGTGGTAACTTTATATTTATATATTTTTTTCAATAAATATGGCTCGCGAAGGAATTTAACGAGTGTCATTGCAGATAGTTCAAGCAATCGCAAAGACAGGGTCGAATTGCACATAAATGCCAAGAAGAGAAAAATATTGGCCATTATGCGACGCATATGCGACCGCATTTATGGGTTGCGATTTGCATTCTGGTTGCAGACATCAACAAAATGTCTGGGAAATCGGATGGCCAACTATGCGATTCCAAGGTGCACTATGCGAAGAGCATTCCATGTATGATATCGCATAGTGCACCGCATTTTCACTCTCAGAGTAGTTGTACTCAAACCACCGCATGCTGAAGATGCGGTCACATTATTCACTATGTGGTCCCTCTCTCACCGCATTTTACTCCCAGGTAAGCCCCTCATCTCCCTCTCTCACACGTCGTCTCACTTCAACAAAAACACAACAAATAAAAGAAAAGGAGAAAAATAACGAGAACACAAAAGAACAAAGAATTTCCAAAATGTAACGGTACTTCAACACTCCAAATTCCTTAGCATTCGTCCTTCTCAAAATTCGACTGCTCATCTGGTATGTGTCCCTTACCCATTTTCTCAACTTTCTGTTCTCTCTTCTATTATATTTGTGTTTCATAAATGACATGAGGTGTTGTGTGTGATTCTCTCTTATGCTGTTGTTTCCCTGAATATCGCCTCGTTTTTTTATTGAACTCGTACAAGAGAGGGGGAAGGGTAGACTGGTGACTGATAATTAGGCTTGAGGGTTGATCAGTGCAAGAATCCGCCATAGTTAGGGCTGGACCCTCTGTACGCGAACGATTTGCGGTTCGCATTCCCTAAATGCGGACCGTATTTGTGTCGCATCCCTAAACATAGACTCCTTAGAGAAGATGACTTATGCGACGCATTTGCGATCACATAGTAGATATGCGGTCCGCATCTACGTCGCATACACGCACAGTGCATTTCCCCAGCGCAACCCTCATTGTGCGACCTGTTTGCGATCGCAAACTCACTTTTGCGGTGGGTTATGTGATTTCATTATTTTTTCCATTTCTGTCCATACACTTCTGTGATGCATATGCGAACCACATAGTGGTTATACGATCGCATATGACATTCGCATTAGTGTTTTCGTTTAATTATGTATTCTTATGCGACAGGTTTGCGACTCGCATTGTGGAAATGCGATCCCATACCCCGTCGCACAAGAGAAATTTTCTGTCCTTTTGTGAACTTTTTCGTAATGTATTTTTATTTTTTGTCTGTCCATCCACTCACACGTATTTTCTCTTTGTCGCAATGGGTCACAAGACGGCCGCTGCTAAGAGGGCCTCCACAAGCAGGCAGGCACCCCCATCCAAGCGTGCACGCCAAGCACCTCCACAGAATAGAGTTGAAATTTCCTCAAGTTCCTCCCAGTCTGATGAGGAGGCTACTGAGCTAGAGGTAAACTTGGAAGCTGAGGTGCGGAGGAAACAAGGGGACGACTACCAGCTGCGCTTTCCCTTGCCCCTGTCTAGAGAGCTGTACCGGGAGGGTCTGAGCAAAAGAAAGATCCTTCCTGAGAAAAGGCTAAGTCTCAATGGCCTGCAAGAGCGGTACCCCCATATTCTAGAAAACATCAGAACTAGAAAATGGGAATGTTTCACCGAGACCCTTGGGGAGTACAATGAGACACTGGTGCGGGAATTTTATGCCTCTTATGCTGCCTCCCAAAATGCCCATCGTAAGAGGAACAAAATCTTCAGTGAGCAAGTGTTAGTCAGGAGAAGGGACGTATGGTGTCACCGGGAAGCTATCCATGCTCGATATTTTTCAACGCCAAGCCCAAGTACAGCAGAATATAAGGCCAAGCTGGCCAACAAATATGGGGAGCGTGCTTGGGTTGCCTCTATGATTGCCAGAGGGACTCCAGCATGGATCAATCCTAACCTCAAGATTTACAAAGAAGATCTCACGAGGGCAGGGAGGTTCTGGATTTCTTTTGTTGTTTGCCGTCTGATCCCCTCAAGGAACGAAATAGATATAAGCATCGAGAAAGCCATTCTCGTTGCTTGCATCATGTCAGAAATCAGTGTGGATGTGACCGACATTATCTTTCAGCAGATTGGGGTCCGAGCTTGGCAGAAGAAAATTCATTTCCTTTCCACTACCTCATCACGGCATTGTGCCGAGCTGCTAAGGTCCCTCTTATACCTTTACGTGACAAGATAACTAAGGCTGACAGAGATATCAGCATCATACGTATCAGTGATGCAGGGCCCAGGGAAGCTGCTGATCCTCCAGTCATCCATATGCCTACCCCTATAGAGGGGGAATCCTCAGAGTCTCAGCCTTCTCCAGCAGAGCCATCCACTACCTCCTCCCAGCCAGCTGCCGGTGTTAGTGCCTTCTCGACTATCCCGCTGTCTGTTCTCTCCCAGCTTGGTCGTTTAGTTCAGCATACTAATGCTAAGGTCGACAAGCTCCTGAGAGAGCTTCCCACCTTAATCCGGCAGGCCCTCACGCCTATTCAGTCTTCAGTTACTGTGCTCGAGGGTCGCCTTACAGGACTTGAGGCAAGAATTGAGAAGGTTGAGAGTGGGGAGATTAGACATCTACCAGAGCTCCGGAATGATGTGTCCACTTTGAAGATGGAGCTCCACCAGATGCAGCATTTGGAATTTGATTTCTCTTACCTCCTGCCCAAGGAAGGGGAGCAGGGAGAGGGCACTTTCGGGCCTGGGTTACGGCTTGATTTCTCCACTCTTATGACAGCCCAGGCAACCCCGATTCTCCCTCCGTCTCCATCTCCTCCTGCACCAGTCAATGTACCATCTGGAGAAGAGTATGGACACTCTGCAGCTTCTGAGGGTGAGGAGTCAGAGGAGGGATCTTCTTGGTCTGATGACGATGAGTCGGGTCCTCAGGAGAAGGGCAAGGGAGTTGCTACTACTACTGCTGCTATAGTTGCGGAGCCGACAGAGGAGGTACTCATGCAGCTCGCTATTCACCGTTCTTTGGAGGACACAGGTTCCACAGCCGCTGTTCAGCAGTCAGCAGCTGAGGGCAGCAACTCTCAGCCTCCTATCACTCTTGCCGCTGAGCCTGCAGCAGTTCCTCCACCACCAGTGGCTGTTATTCCTCCTGCTGAGCAGTCAGATGTTTCCACTCCTGTGGCGGTTGAAGATCCCTCCCCCACACAACATGTCACCGACTCCCGTAGCGCTTAGCGCGCCCCAGGGAGCCCTAACTCTGTCTTTCTATTTCTTATGCATTGGGGACAATGCATACTTTTTGGTTGGGGGTGGTGTTGTATTGATGTTTTTGTGAGAATTTGGATGATATTGTACTTGTATTTTTGTTTTATGTTATGTATGTTTTCATTTTTGTTTTCTTTGGTTTTGTGGTATCTCCAAGCTGTTAATGAACCAGTGTACATATTTCTTTTGTGGCACTAATGTATTTCATTACCGTTAACTCGTGTTTGCAGTTTATAAAAAAAAGGAACAATCAAAGCTACGTAGGGTTTTCCTCAGTTGTTAGCAATGAATTCCCCTTGGTTTTTCTTTGCCGGATTCTTTTCCAAGGGTGTAATAGTAGAACTATGGCACTAGGATGAAACATATTGACCGGTTTAGTGTAAGTGTCTAGTCTCAAGCATGTGTGTCTGTAAAAAATCCATACCCTTCCTATAAAAATAATGTGTTAAAAAGAAAATCAACTCTGTGAACTTGAGGCTCGCCTGTTGACTCTATGTGTACTTAGAATTATACATGCAAACAATGAAGGTTTTGAGTTGTCAAGCCTTGATTCTTGAGCTAAAACGATGTTGAACCGAACAGTCATGCACCGTGTGTGTTAGATGTTTGTATCAATAATTCTTGTGTTTACTTCTGTCACCTAGAACTTGCCCAGTTGGTTTTTCAGTGCTAATAATAAGTACATTGAGTTGGAGAAATGACCTTAGGCATTCTTTGTGATATTGAGAAACCCAGTGAACCTTTCAAGCTACCAAACGTTTGCATGAATATCACTAGTTTCCCATTTGAGCCTTTAGCCCTTTTGTTGGACACCTCATTACAAGCCTTTCTCGTTTCGAGCAAGTAATCCTCTCTTTTGAACCCGTCCCTCCTTGAATATTGAGAATGAGGCAAAAAGCCTAGGTTGGGGGTTTGGGAAAGCATTGGAGATTGGTNTATATGGAAGCTTGGAAGAAATTTAATGAGGTAGTTCTACGTTGGTAACTAAATGCCAATGAGGCTATGAAATTCGAAAGGAAGAAAAGGGCACTGAAAGAGAAAGATGTGAGTAGTGTTCAAGGAGGGAGTAGTCACTTGTACCCAAATGATTATCCAACCCTTCCCTAAGCCTACATTACAATCTAGAAAGTCCTTATGGGATCTCCAACCGAATGTTCTTAAAGTAGCAATGAATTTAAATAAGGGAAAGCCTATGGTATGATGTGTGGTAACACTTGAAATTCTTTGTGAGTGTGAGTGCCTTGGTAAATATGTCCCTTGTGTTGTCTTTGTGAATATTGTGAGTGGGACCTTCTTTCTTTCTGGTAAGGGCACATGAACTGTGAGGTGTAACAGTAGTTGAGTTCTTAAAGTCGGGTGCAAGTGCACTCAGCTGAGAGTAACATTTTGTCAAATTGTTCATGGCTCAAAGTTCACAAGTTGAGTAGTTTCCATATAAATAGTAGTAACTATTAATGACGGGTAAATGGATGAAATGCATGCTTGTAGTACTGACACTTAACACTGTCCTCGGTCATAGTTGCTTTCGGTCTTGTAGTTAAAGTCTAGGTTAGGATAGAGTCATTTTAGTTGCTTGAGGACAAGCAAGAGCTTAAGTTGGGGGTGTTGATGTGCCAGAGAATTTCGGCACATTTAATACCAGATTGCTTAAATTATAGTTTGTTTTTAGAGCATTTAACCTTTATACTTATAGAATTTTGATGTTTTGCAGTGCATGAGGTGTAAATACTCAAGACCATGAAAAAGAAAGCAAAGAAGCTAAAATTGAGGAAAACAACACTATGCGATTGCATATATGACAAGAGAGCATCGCAGAACTTAAATGCGAATAGCATAATGCACCCAGGGATCGCAAATAACAACAGAAAGATAGGCCAATTTCAAGACCTAAAATGCGGTCGATTATGCGAACGCATAACTCACATGCGAGCCGCAGAAGTAACCCCAGAATCCCTGGTACCTTAAGTCGCCTCAAGAATGAGATGCAAATCTGTGGTCGCATATATACAATGCGAACCGCATATCAACAATGCGGTGACAGCCAGAAAACTAGGGTTTAGAGATGCGATGAGAATGTGAAGGATGCGAATCGCATTCCTGTTATGCGACAGGAATGCGATCGCATAACCTGCCTGCAAGGGTATTTTTGTCCGTCTCCTACCCAATCTCTGGCCCACTATAAAAGGATTTACTTGGGTTTTGTGGGGGAGACGGGTCCAGTTTTTGAAGAACATTCCCCTATTAAATATTCTCTCCTGTTTGGAAGTATTAGAGCACTTCATTCTTGGTTTGTAAGCATCCATGACACTTAATACCTTTAGCTTTTTGTCATTTATTATAAGTAGCTAGCCTTAAATACTAAAGTTGTGGACCCTAAAAGGGTGTTATGTATTTGGGTATTTAACATTGAATATATGCATAATGGGTCGTTGATATTTATTTACTCTTCATTTTATACTTGTTGTTAGTGGTTGCAAACATTAACTTATGCCATAAGTTCTTTCTTAGCTTTGAAAAGTGGGTTAGAATTGGTAAGAGTAAATATCAAGGACTCAAGGCTTTAAACCTTGTTTAATGGAATCACTTAGGAATAAGATGGTTTTATTTGGCATAAAGTGATTTGGTTCTATTGCAACTCTTTTATATTTGGGAAAATTATAAAGAGGAAGTACTACACTATTATTGGAAAATATTGGGTAGTCATTTAGAAATCAATTGCATATCAAGAACTTCCCATTAGAAATATATCATATTAATACCCATTTGAATTACACTTCATCAAAGGGGACACAACATTGGTTTACTCAATCCTATTAATTACAGTTTTAGTTTAATCTCATTACTACTACCTTTATTAGATTATTACAAAATGAACCCCATATGCCTGTTACATTAATGGAATAGAATTACGATTTGAGTTAAGAATCACACTATCAAAGTAATATTTTCACACCTATTCCATGTGGGATTCGACCCCAACCTTGTTGGGTTATTATATTTGACTTCGACCGCTTTACACTATTTTAAAGTGTAATTTGAGTGTATCACAAATGAAGTGAACATATCAAATGCTTCATCTTTAGATGTCAGAAATAAGGTCCAAGTGAACCTTGAGTAGTCATCAACTAGCACCATTACATATTTCTTACCACCTCTGCTCAGAGTTCTCATAGGACCACATAAGTCCATATGAACCATTTCCAACGTCCTGTAGGTACTGACCATTTTCTTGCTTTTGAAAGAGGATCTTACCTACTTCCCCCTTGCACATGCCTCACAAACTTTGTCTTCCTTGAACTTAATGTTAGGAAGCCCTACCACTAAGTCCTTGGAGACTAATTTGTTGAGCTGATTAAGACTTGCGTGACCAAGTCTTTTGTGCCAAAGGAGGGGATCACAATCCAACACACTTAAGCAAGTGAGTTTATTTTCTGATAGTGTGGACAAGTCTATGACATATATGTTATTCATTCTTTTTCCCTACAAAACAATCTTGTCAGTAAGCAGGCTAATCACAAAACATTTTGTGGAAGTTAAAGCAACTAGGTTACCTTTGTCACATAATTGTGACACATTGATCAGGCTACATTTCAAGCCATCTATCAAGTACACATGTTCAATGGAACGTGTGTCATCCTTACCTTCCTTACCAACCCTGATAATTTCACCTTTCTTTCCATTTCCAAAGGAGACATTTCCTCCTTTGAGGTTTTCAAGTGAAAGGAACTTTTCCTTGTTCCCTGTCATATGTTTTTAGCAACCACTATCCAAGTACCAAATTTGGTTGCTTCCTCTCACTTGAACCTACAAAAAGAAATCAGGGGTTAGTCTTAAGAACCCAAATTAGTTTGGGTCCTTTTATATGAGAGAAAGGGTGAATTAAGCTTTTTCTAACCCAATTTGGTAACCAATTTTTTCTTTTAACAAAACTCTCATTTCTTCGACTAGCCTGCTCTTTTGCAGTACACTCAATTTTGTAGTGACCAGTCTTACCACAGTGGGTGCAAATTTTGTTCTCAGGGAGAGTGAGATACTTGATTTTGGGATCCCACTTGGGCAACTTAATCCCAAAGTCAATTCCTCTCCGGTTGCTACTATGATTTTCTTGAAACCATGTCAAGGCATCAGATTTATTCCATTTACAAGTTTGATCTAATTCATGTTTGACTTTACCAAGTTCTTCTTTAAGAGTCCTTATCTGTTCATCCTTAGTATACATCTTATCTTTTAGTTTTCCCACATTTTCTTCTAACATGATATAAGAATGATCAATAACCTTTTTACTAGTTCCTAGCTTTAATTTTAAATTTTCAGATTTTAGCTCTAGAATCTTAGTTTCGAGTGGATGAACCTGGTTCATCAAGATAGTGTTTTTCTTTTCAGATTCACTTACTTTGATTTACAGGTTCATGCATTTTGCTTTTAGCATTTCACACTCTTTAGAGAATTGATCTTTCTCTTTGGTTGTTTCTTCAGAATCATCCATGAAATCAAGTAGCAACTCAGAGAGTTTTTCTTTAGATAGCAACTTTATTTTGTTTTTGAGATGGGATATATACCTCTGGTTCTTCATATGATTCCTCATCAGATTCGCCAATTGTCATGAGCGTATGTTCTTCATTCCCACCATCTTCTAATTCTTCATCTAAGCTTTCCCCCCAACCAACAACCATAGCTTTTGTTGTGGTTTTATTAGGTTGGACCAGTTCCTTCTTCCCGTTCCTTCTTTCAAACCTCTCCTTTTTCCATTCCACTTCCCACTGAGGACATTTCTTGATATGGTGATCAGTCTTTCCACACTTGTAGCATCCCTCGTTGGTTGGCCTTTCTGGAGCTTTTGATTTGTTGTAGTTTCCACCTCTAGAAATGCCCTTCTTCCTTATGAGAAAGTTTCTAAATTCTTTGGTAATCATGGCCATCTCATCTTCCTCCAGATCTGCTCCCTCAGTAATTCTCAGTGCTAGACTCCTTTCCTTCTTTGGAGTATCCATTTTCCTTGTCTGCCTTCTAAGTTCATGCAGTGAGGTTTCCAGTTGGCTCGTCCAATCTAAGGGTTGCCATATTTTTGAATTCCTGGATAGCAGTGATTTTACTTTCCCAGGAAACTGGTAAGACCCTTGTCAGGATCTTCTCTACTCTGTCCTCTTCAAAAATGACTCTGCCAAGAGACTTAGGTTCATCGGTCATAGTTGTGAACCTTGTGTACATTTCTTGAATTGTCTCTCCTTCTTTCATAGTAAATTTTTCATACTGAGAGTATAGTAGAGTATCTCTTGATCTTTTCACTTGAGGTGTTCCTTCATGAGCTACTTGTAAAGTATCCCAGATTTCTTTGGCAGTGGTGCATCTTTGAATCCTACTATACTCGTCTGGACCTAGTCCACAAACTAGCCACTTTTTGGCCTTAGCATTTTTCTCCCATTTATTCAGATCCTCAGTAGT
Organism: Nicotiana knightiana; assembly: GCA_005239525.1. Classification (NCBI taxonomy): domain Eukaryota; kingdom Viridiplantae; phylum Streptophyta; class Magnoliopsida; order Solanales; family Solanaceae; genus Nicotiana; species Nicotiana knightiana. The sequence goes on along the minus strand of ML434003.1, from coordinate 34,687 downwards.
GCAGTCAGCTCTAGTTTTTGGTACATCTTCTCTTTCAGCAGTCTTCTTCATGGTGGCTAAAGGACCATCAGTGACTATGTCCCAAAGTTCATAGTCTTCTCCAATCAAGTGATCCTTCATCATGTTCTTCCACCAGGAGTGATACTGGCCATTAAAAAGTGGTGGCCTTGCAGTTGATTGACCTTTCCAGTTTCCAGGTGATGCAATCATTTTGATCTTTTCCAACGTGTTAGCCTTTTCAAGGATAACCCGCTCTAATACCAATTGATATTTTATGCGTCACCAATTTTCGAGTGTTGTCATTATAGAAGAACCTGGTTCTTCTTGGTGTTCCAACTTCTACAGTTTGCGGAAAAGTAATTGTAAAATCTAAAGAACACAACAATTTTTACGTGGAAAAACACCTGGCTCAAGGTGAAAAAACCACGACCTACCTCCCAGTAGGATTTTCCCAAACTCTTCACTATGTCAATGAGCCAAACAGAATTTACAAAATAAACTCTTTTGTAAACCTAAGGACTAACTTTAATCCCTTTGTGGCAAACTAGCCTCTAGCTATTTGCGACAAACCTCAAGTTACCTCTAACTTGAACAGTGTGTACCTATTACAATTGCTTCTTGATAAAGCTGAAAGATACAATATGTAATAACCTACTACAAATAACTAGACTCAAAAGACAACAGATGGAACTGGTTCTTTTAGCTAGTTCAAGTAGCTTTTCTGTCGCACAAGGATTCTGCTTGCCAAATCCCTTTGGTAATTTTGCTTTCAGTTCTTGTTTCACTTCTGTGTTTGTGCGTTATTTTTCTAGCAGGAATGCTTCAACATTTTATAGAATCAGTAGTTGAGACATTGTCGTTCAGTTCTAATACAACTCTTCCTTGGTGGAAGAGTTTGAGTTTATCTCAACTTCCTTGATCTCGATTTTGCCTTACCTGAAATCAAAATCCATCTTCTTATCAATTTGCAACTTTTTCTCTTAGGAGATAACCTCTTAGTTCGAGATAACCTCTTAGTTCACAGATAATGTTTATCTCTTGTGCATGGACGCTTCTCGTGCTAATGGGTCTGTTTGATTATGTTTGCCCTGATGGACCTGGTTCAACTGAGTTGGCATTTGTCAATCTTCAAAATCATGCAGTGCCTTGATTCAACATGGTTACCATTTTTAGTTACTCAAAAAACCCCAAACCCTACTCACTTCTCCGATTCCGCCGCACCCAAATCCCTTCCCTCCTCTATTCTCTCTCAAACTCCCCCCGAACCCTAGCCCCCGTAACCAAAAACCCTTTAATCTATGGGGTTTCCTATCGATTTTAGGCCCCATCCGGCCTCCTATCTTCACTGGTTGTTTGATTTAGTCGTTGTTTGATGGAATCTCTAAGAGATTCAACTCAGATTAGGTCCAAAACCTTTCATATTTTCTCGATGAACCTGTATGGGTTCATCTCCGTGTTTGTGAGTACTACTATCTTCTCGTCTATGGCTTAAATCTCTAGTTCCAAACCATATTTTCTTCCCAGCTCTGTCATTTTTAAAAATCTAGTCTCTTACTACTCGAGTCTGTTCAGATCCTTGTAGATCTGAGATGATTTTAAGATTATCTGATATTTTTCTTTAAAAAAAACTTTCTTTGTTCTCTTATTATTAACCGATTTTTTGTTTTCTCTAAAAGTAGGGTTTCATCTTTAAGTTTCTGCAAAAAGTTCATTTTTTTTAGTATTTAACTATGGTTCTCTTTACTTGTTCGACTTATTTTCATGTCTATGTTCTAATCCCTAAGTTTTCTTAATCATTTCACTATCTGTTTCAATATTTCCCTGTTATTCTTTAGTTTTGTCTTAAAAGAAATTAATTGATTTTATTTGACTAATTAGGGTTTGAAACTATACTCTCTGTTGAAATTGGTATTTCTCTGTGATTTATTTTTACCTATTTTCCTTATTTGTGATTCATAAATGGTACTACTTGCCTTAATTAGTTTACTAGCCTAATTTATGAGATTTGATCATTTTAATCGGCCCCTAAATGTCTCTGATTTATTTATTTACCTTATTAAATCCCTAACTTGGTTGTTAATTTATTCTCCCCAATTTAAGGGGTGTTTTCCGGATTCTGTTCAATTATTTGATCGAGTTTAGCCCCCAATTAACTAGTTGATTTTATTTGCCAGCCTTATTTGTGAACTCTGATTTTCCCTACCTTATTTGTCTTCTCTGCTAAATACTATATAAACCCACATTCTGATTTCTTTCGAACACACGAACACACGTAGAAAGACACAGAAACACACACAAACTCTTGCTCTTACTTACACACTCTCAATTGTATTTCTTTATGTTACTTCTATTTGCTGTTATGTCTAGCCAGCCGAAAGCCAAGGCTAGACTCTTGGATCATATTGGCTTCACTTTCCTGTTGCTATCTCCTAACTGGTATGTCTGCACTTCTGTTATCATTCAATATGCTATGTAGTTAGACCTATGTTCTTCCTGCTTATTGCTCTTAATCATCGTGACTATTTCTGTTATCATGTCCTATTCAATATGCTATGAATTCAGTCTGCTATATATATCAACATGTCTCTGTTTGCCCTATGTTTATGTTAACTAGCGTGCCTTAATTCCTGTTAATTTGTTCTGTCCAATATGTTCGTATGGCTAATACACTTTAGCATATTCTTCTTCGATCCATGACACTTGTTTACTTATTTCTCAACTAGCATGCTTAAATTCCTGTCCTGTTTTATGTGTCGATAATTTACCTTAACATGTTCCTGATTATTTCATGATTTATGTATACTTCTTCAAGGAGTGCTCTAAAATACTGGTACCCTTTCTGTATGACTGCCTGATTAGTAACTTAACTTCAGCATGATGTTCTCTGTTTAATACATGTCTATATGCTCACTTAGTAATAGGTAATGAACTAAGTCAATTCAAACCATGGGAAACCTTGTTTGACTTAATTATGACTCTGTTTTGTCTACGATTCCAGTGTTCCTGGTGATTGTTTAACTACTGGAATTCATGTCTGAATTCAGTCTGCAAAATGTGGTTCTGTTTGTAGTTTTTAAACTTGTAATCTGTTTCTATTCACTTCTAAAAGTCCAAACTGTTTTTCCTAATACTATCTCCTACTTTTATATATTATTTTCAACTTCTACTCTTAGATCTCTAGGGTCCTGCTCCCCCAGTGTGAGCACTGCCTAGGAGTCCATGAGACTCCTCCGAACTCTGACACGCTGGGGCTAGCCTTCCAAACTTGTTTACGAAAATGTTTCTTTGAAAAGGTTCTAGTATGAGAATTGCCCGAGGTCCCTGAGGCCCTTGGGAACTTTGACACACCAGAAGCCCATTTGGTGTATTACGAACTACTTGTGTACTCTAGATTTGATTGAAGGCCTGGCTTCCAGGTTGACTTTGGGCCTGCCAAGGCTCCCTTCAATATAGTGATTTTCATTATGTAATTCATCTCTATTGGTCTGTAATAATAATCTCTGTAAAATAAATATAGGGTTATAGGTAAAAGATGGGGCGGGAATTTTATATATCTTTTATCATATCCGGGTAGAAATCATGCTTATAGGTTGTTGTGGTGATTCCTTATGTGCATTAGAAACCATGTCTATAGGGTTTATCTCATTATCCTGAATTTACACACTCTGCATCCTAGAAATCCTGCTTCTAGGTCGTTTATCAATTCTGCATCAATAATCATGTTTTCAAAACTCTCATGTGTGCACTAGAAATCATGTTCCTAGGATCTTCCTTGTTGAACTTGCTTGGAAACTAGTTAACATCTTACTCACCTAGATATCATGCCTATAGGAAACACATATAAAATCAGTCTTGACACTTAGACATCTTGCATATAGGAAATTAGTGTAAAAACATTTTCAACACTTAGAATCATGCCTATAGGAAATAAAAATAAAAAATCAGTTTATGTGTTTAGAAATCATGTCTGAAGGAAATACTGCTTGTAATCAGTTTCAGCACATAGAAAGCATTCCTATAGGATCTAAAAATACGAAATCTACCTATTAAAATCAATCTCTGGTTTATAATTATGGTCTGATTAACGTTTGTATACCATGTCTATAGGATCCTGCCTGGATATCACCTAGGCAAGCCTCTAGGATAATTAAAATCATGGGTTTTAAAATAGTGATTGCTTGTTGTTTGAAAATGTGCCCAGATTCAGAGTAAATAACAGAATCAGTAGGAAAACTAATAGGTACTCACTGCCCCGCCTTAATAAAACTGTTATATATTCTGTTTATGCTCATTTAGATATCCTTCCTATAGGATCCTGAAATCATAAAAATTGCTTGAATAGCGTGCATCTGTTTGTCTATTTGTGGGAGTAAATATGAGCCCGCTTAATTGCTACTTATGTGACAGTCCTACTTGAATTTTGTTTGTCGCTTAGTTTTCTCCTTTTGAGCAACATAGGTGAGTCTAGAACCACCTTAAATAGAGGTCCTAAACACCTCCATGGCCATAGGTAAGATACGGGTAGTGCACGCATAAAATACGTACCAGAAGCTATTAGAATGCTTAGATAATAGTTGAAATTGGGGAGGGTAATTGGGTACTAAAGGAGATGATGACCTATGCGCTAATGCTACGGGTAACACCTCTATTTGAGGAAATTTACCGAGTATTGCATAGAAGTGATCCTATAGGCTAATAAACCTAGGAACCCTTTAATTTCTGTTTTAAAGTAATCTCTATTTGTTTTTAAACTGTTTCATTTTCCTTTAAAGACTAATTCCCTTAAATTGAGTTTTGTCAGGACCCACCGTTGTGGACCTCAAGGAGTTCCTAGCACCTTTCCCTCAAGGTAATTTCGAGTCCTTACCCAATCCCTGGTGATGTAAACCAGTTTATGAGTTATTTTCTTTAGGTACCCTAACGCACCTTAATCCGTTAGGTGGCGACTCTTCAAATTCCATACCCCGTTCCAAAAGGAAATAAATTGTCCCAAAATGTTGAAACACGGACTCCGCGAGGAAAAAAGGGGTGCGACTACAACAATATAATACGAAGATATCACAAGTTATGCCTCTCTCGATTACATGAACAAGTGAATATAGATGCAGCAATTAAATCATCCAAAAACGCTTCAATACATAAAACTAGAGTTATACTACAAACAATTACAAATACACCAAATCCATTAAACCCTAAAGAGAACTACTCCATAGATATGGAGCAATTCATCACAAATAAAATTAGAGTATAGAAAAACATAAATTCAATCCAAACTCGGGTCTTGAATGAGGAAGAAATGATGAAATCCTTGTGTTATTGCTCCTCCAACTCCTCGTTAGACTCCTTAGGTCGAATATGTGTCAAAATCCCAAAAAATAACATTTTTCCATGTATTTATATCAAATAGAGTCAGGTCGAGACGAAACCACCTTCTCCTAGCCGAAATAGAAAAATTACTCTATAAAAATTGCACAGGCCCATGCAAGGCATTAATGGGGAAATCCAGAGAGCTAATTTCTGACACGCAGCAGAGAACTACACAAGCGTGGCACCCCAAAGTACGGACTTTGCTTGTGTTTTGATGTCCAGACTTGGTCCTCGACCTCCGAACACGATCACGCCTTAATCCCTTGGGATTTTACTCAGACTTCAAAGTTATAAATAGCTCGAATCCATTCCATAACATCTACATAGATCATAATCACTCATACAAGTCATAAAACACACAATAAGTGCAAAACACTATCAAGTAGGACTTTATTTGGTTGTAATGTAGGTTGCAGAATGAGTAGGGTACATTTAGATATAAGAGTGAGTACACCTCCCTAAACATTTTAATACTTACATTTCATTGTTCAAAACCCCACACTTATGTCAAAATCAAAATTCTATCTTCACATCAATATACATTAACTCCCTACTTCTTTAAGAACAATTACGTCAAGTTACAAATATAAAGGAACATTTTTCACAATCATACACTTTTTTTTTGTTTTTCTATTCAAGTGGATCTTACTTTTTCAATACAGTGCACCTTCTTCCTTATTTTAATAGTTCCACTCAAAAGCCAAACCAACCACCCCACGCTTCAATTTTTATAAAGTTCATTACAAAATCAAGTGCTCACGAGAGGTAAAAGGTTCAAACAGATGGTCAATTCAAACAATTAGGTAGGGCTTGTACTGTGGTTTCCAAAGAAGCGGGATTACAGTCTCAATGGGGTTAACTAAGATACATAACAATTAGGTGGGTAAACACATATATCTGGCTCAACAAAGAAACCTCTAAATCACTTCCAAGACTGAATAAAACTAGTATTTCGCTTTGCAAACACACGGGGCAAGTTCTAGACATCAAGTGCAATGCACAAAATAACACAAAATCTCACATGAACATGGCACATAACTCACTCAAGAGTGGATTATCAAGACACACTAGTCAAAGCAGTTAAGCAAAGTCAAGATCATACACTTTAACGTGCTTATGGAAGAGTCAAAAATTTAGCCTAAGCGTTACACTAAAGCACACACACTGTTCTCAAGGCATCATAAAGTCAAGAGATGTTGCTTTCATTTCAAATCATAGCACAAGGTTCCATACTACTCTATAAAACAAAAACTAACTACACCCAGTTCAAACAAAACCCTTGAAAAAGAACCGCAACATAAAGAAAAACCAAGGGGGAATTATTACACTACCTAACAACAAGAAATATTTTTGTCTTTTTCTTTCGACATTAATCAAGAAACCTGTCGATAATATCCATCATCAGGAAAAATAAAAAAAATCAATTTTTATGGTTTTTTCAATTATTTTCTATCTCTAATTACTATAACTAACAAAAACCAAAGCTAATATACATACAAATATCCTCACCCCACACTTTAAGTTGTGGAAAGGGCCTAACCTTATTTGTTTTGCAGAAAATGAGGCACGAAGTCCCCATGTTCGGCATGGTCCAAAGAATACCACCATTGTTGCTGGATTGGTGGGAGGACATTTCGCCAAGTGACAAAGACCATGTGAAAAGGGTCCTCGGAAACTTGCCCTCTTTACTGGATATCCGACCAAACAATATGTTGATCGAAGCGGCCACTATTTTCTAGGACGGAGAAAGGTCCGTGTTCTGTTTTGGCAACATAGAAATGAATCCTCTCATGGAGGAGATAGTGGGACTCAATGGATTACCTTGGGACAGTCTGGGTTTATTGGTGCCGGAAAACCGTGCCGCTAGGGGGTTCCTGAAAATGACGGGTTTGAAAAAGAATGATGATTTGGAGTGCCTGAAGGAGTCCTACATACCCTTTGACTACCTCTATGAACGATATGGTCATAGAAAATCCTATCGTATCTTCCATGATGAATTCTCTATCACTTCCTTGGGTCATATTCACCGCAAGGTTTTTGTGTTCGTTGTTTGCTTCCTGGGTATGATAGTATTTCCAAGCAAATGGGACAGGATTCACACTAGACTGGCTATAGTAGCCAAAACCTTAATGGAGGGGATCGAGAGGAAAACATATACCATTGTCCCTATGATCATAGCTGACATCTACTGAGCCTTGGACCGCTGCCAGAAGGGGTTCAAACACTTTGAGGGTTGTAATCTGCTACTATAGGTTTGGTTATTGGAGCATATCCAAAGGGGTAAATATCGTCAAGAGTTTCCACGAAGGCCGTGGAATGATCATATAGCCTTCCATCACCCTAAGAGAATGACTTACATCCTAGATAGGTTTGCTCAACCGGAAAATGCTATAAAATGGGTGCAGTTTTTTGACAATTTGATTGACGACCAGATTTAATGAATGTTCGAATTGTTCCCTACCAGTGAGTTCATCATCAGATCTAGGGACGCTTTACACCTGGTGTTGATCGGGTTAAGGGGCATATACCCTTATGTTCCCATCAGCGTTATGAGACAAGCAGGCAGGAAGCAAGTCATACCGCGAGTTTCTAAAATGAGTCATTACAGTGCAGATTTTCAGGATGACGACATCCTGTACAAATGTGAAGCTCAGCATATGTGGCATCTAAAGGTTATTGTATAAAGGGACACCATCGAGCCAGACAGGTACCAAGCAGGGCATGTACGCTTTTAACTATCATGGTTGGAAGACAGCATTGTAGGGATAGTTGAGCTAGGAATCAGTCGGGGAAATAGGGTCATAGGCGAAGTTGTTGAAGCCCAAGTGAAATACAATAAACTGTGCAAAAGGGTTCATGAGCCTGAGGCCAAGCATCTGGAGCAACACAAGACTGATATGGAGCTGATCAATGAATGGAGGGAAAGGGCTATCAAATCTAATGAAAGGCTGGAATATTTAGAGCAGGATTTGATATAGGTAGAGGGGAAGACGAGTAAAAGAGTCGTCGATTGCCAGAATGCTGGGGGAAGTGAAGGAGGAAATCTAGCGAGAGTATACATGTTGTTGGGCATGCACGACCTGGGGAACCTGATCGATGGAGCCAAGAAGATCAGGCATGGGGAAGGTCCTTTTGGGACCAAGTAGATTAGATTTACCTGCTTTTTCCAAATGTAATAAGGCCGAATGACATTAATGACTTATCTTATTTAGTGTCGTTTTAGATTCATCTAATTTTACATTAGTGAAATGAGGCAATTATTCGCACTAAAATTCTCCAAATCACCTTGCCGCTAGGCCTACCTTGGGCACAACGAGTCACCCAAATTAGGACGCGAATTTACATGCCCGCACTATGTGTTTAGATATTGCAAATACTTTTTTTTGAACCCTTACTGACTTGGTTACCTTTTGTTTTTCTTTACTTTTTGATTATTCCAATTCCCCAAGGTTGGTTCACACATACTGGCATCATTAGCTTATCATACCCAATCCAGGGAACCTCCACCTTCTCCTCCTCCAAGTGTACCGAAAGGCAAAGGGAATGCTAAAATGGATGATATGAACGGCATAAGAACAGACAACACTACCAATGTTGAGAATGTGGAAACTTCCAATGGTTGGGCCACTCAATCCCCAAATGATTTGGTTTTACAGCTTGAGCAGAAGATATTTGCACTACAGGGCGAGCTTGAGCAGGTCCATAAATTGTAAAATCTCTCCCTCACATTGAATTTCCCAGACACCCAGAACCCTGCACCACCTCAGAACACACCTAACAAACACCCACAGAATCCTCCCGCACCTCACCAGTATGCAACCCCTCCTCAAAATCAGCATCTCCCTACTCAGTACCCATAAAACACCTACCATACTCCCCAAAATACCCCGCAAATTATTCCCAAACCCCAAAACTCCACTAATGATCATCATTATGCCCAAATTCCTAGCCTTCACCAGAACGACCCTATATGCGTAGAAACCCTACCTCACTCCACTCAACCAATCTCCTATACACCAGAATCCCTTGAGAAGGACCTGCTCATCAAGAACATGGCTGAAGAGCTCAAGAAGTTGACAAGTCGGGTTCAGGGTGTTGAAGGGGGTAAAGGAATAGATGGTCTGAACTATGAGGATTTATGCATACAAACGGATGTGGAACTGGTGGAGGGTTACAAACCTCCCAAGTTTGAAATGTTTGACGGAACGGGTAATCCCAAGGTTCATCTGAGGACTTATTATGACAAGCTCGTGGGGGTCGGAAAAGATGAAAGGATTCGAATGAAGCTCTTCATGAGGAGTCTTATCGTAGATGCTCTATCCTGATACATAAGCCAGAATCCTAAGAAGTGGGCCAATTGGGTGAACATGGTGTCCGACTTCATGGACAGGTTCAGATTTAATACGGAGAATGCGTCGGATGTCTTCTATATCCAGAACTTAAAGAAGAAGCCAATTGATACTTTCCGCGAGTATGCTACTCAATAGAGGTCGAAAGCAGCCAAGGTTAGACCAGCATTGGACGAGGAACAGATGAACAAGTTCTTTATCCGGGCACAGGATACACAGTAATATGAAAGGCTAATAGTCATTGAAAACCATAAGTTCTCCGATATCATCAAACTCGGAGAAAGGATTGAAGAGGGTATTAAAAGCGGGATGGTGAAAAATTTCGACGCACTGCAAGCCACGAATAAAGCATTGCAATCAAGTGGTATATCGAAGAAGAAAGATGTGGGAATAGTAATGGTTGCCCAGGGACCCAAAACTCCATTTGTATACCAGACCCCTCCACTCACATACCAAACACCTCCACCCACATACCAACCATCACCTCCAAGATATTCCCAACCTGCTACCGCTTACCACACCTATAACACCTATCCATATTATTATCAGTCACTTTCAACTTGTCCAAACTACCAAAAACCCAGTCCTAATTTTGACCGCAAACTACTCAGACAGTACACTGCCATTGCTGAACCCATCGACCAGTTATACAAAAGGTTGAAAGCAGCTGGATATGTCACCTCTATTCTCGCCGTGGAAATGGAGAATTCATCTCAATGGGTCAATCCAAACAAGACCTGTGCATATCATTTCTTCATGAAGGCACACATTATTGACGAGTGTCGTACCTTGAAAGACAAGATAAAAACACTAATTGATAGTAAGGTCACATAGGCGAAGGAAGTTGCACCCAATGTCCGCAACAATCCTCTCGCATATCATAGGGGTAGAGGGGTCAATGTGATAGAAACTGATAAAGAGTGGGATCCCAAGGGATCAATCAGGCTTACTCGAGAAGGTGATGATCCTAAGAAATCTGCAGTCACACTTAATCCTATTGTGGTGTAGGTATAGCCACCAGTTGAAGTCGAGGTAGTCGCATCGGTTCCTTTAGAAGTAGAAGCAACGCCACCTGCAGCAATACTCACTCCATTTGAAGTGGAGGTGGCCATAACTTTCATTGTAACGGTGGCATCCACACAACCCTTCAGTTCCAATGTTTTACCTTGCAATTATGTGGTCGAGCCTGGACGAAAGGGAAAGTCTAAGAGGGAAGCATCAGGCGTTGCACAAGGAATTACTAGAACAGGAAGGGTTTATACACCTGAGCATTTGGGAGAGACTAGTAAGCAGGCCTCCAACAAACCGCCCATTATTGAGACTGGTCCAGATGACCTCTGGAGGAAAGTAGAGGGAAGCGAGTATTTACTCAGCGATCATTTGAACAAGACTCCCGCCCAGATATCTATTATGTCACTGCTACAAAATTCAGAGGCACACAGGAACGCTCTAATGAAGGTGTTGAGTGAAGCATATGTACCCAACAACATCACTAGTGGAGAAATGGCCGATATGGTAGGGCAGGTGCTAGAAAGCCATAAAATCACCTTCCACGAGGACGAGCTGCCGCCTGAAGGGTTGAATCACAACAGGGCACTGCACATCACAGTGCAATACGAAGATAAGTTTATCTCCAGAGTTTTTATTGATGAAGGATCCAACCTCAACATTTGCCCATTAACAACGTTAAAGAGGTTGGGAAAAGGCCTACATGATATACGAGAGGGAACTATCAATGTGAAAGCATTCGACGGGTCTCAGAGAGCTACTATTGGAGAAACAAATCTCTACCTATAGATGGGTCCTACATAGTTTGATGTTGAGTTCATGTACTGGACATATCCACCTCTTACAATCTATTGTTGGGACGTCCATGGATACATGCCGCTAGGGCTGCAGCATCTACTTTACATCAGGCCGTGAAGTTTGAATAGAACCACCTGGAAGTAATTATCCATGGAGATGGGAGCAACCTCATTTACACTAGTCAGACTATCCCCGTGATTGAAAACAGAAGAAGGTTAGGTGGAGACACCTACCATCGTATCGAGCGGGTCAACGCGATCGAGAAATATAAGTGGTGGAGTATCAAGATAGCAAGCATGCTAACATGGAGAGGATATGATCCTGGCAACGGGCTTGGTAAGAATCTTCAGGGCATTGCCAAACCAATATAACCAAAGCGCCATCGTACAAATTTTGGGTTAGGATACCAATACACCTGGCAAGAATACCAAGATTGGTCACCATCGTGGTGTGGTCCATACTATCCACTTGAGCAGTCTGTGCCGCACATGAATCAAACCTTCCATCAGGCCGATATTATATGGGGATCACAGGAAGAAGAAGCGTTGGTGGCATTAAGGAATTTGTTCTTAGAAGATGATGACATGGACTATTGTGTAATTGTCGAGGAGGAGGAGGAGGAGGAAGGCTCTACTATCCAAGCTTTGGAGAGAGGAGCATTCCTCAAGAACTGGATTGTTAGACTGTCAAGGGCCCGATGAGTTCCGGGGTAGCAAGGCTGAATAGCATTGTTCATTTTTCTAAAAAATGATTTCCACTTTTGCACTTTTTCTTTTGTCCTAAATAAAAATTTTCAATATTCCAAAAACGTTATTTAAATTCTTTGAAAAATCACTTTGTTTAATGCTTTCAATGACTTGATGTTTATTATTACCACTTTTCTCTTGTATCTTTATCCATACAGCATTACTATTTCCTATCTCGATGAACCGACAACTGTGACATGTAATGAGACAAAGCAACAAAAGGATAGTGATTCAGAAGAAGAGGATGCAATACCTGAGGAGATCGTTAGAGAAGTAGAGGATTTTGAGAACAAGCCTATGTCCAACTTGGACGAAACTGAGATAATTAACTTGGGAAAATTTTGAAACCTTCAAGGAGACCCGCATCACCATCCACTTGTCACCATCAGAGAAAGAGGAGTATACTCGATTCTTTAAGGAGTATGAGGACATCTTTGCATGGTCATATGACGATATGACCGAATTAAGCACATCCATTGTGGCCCACATATTTCCCACAAATCCAATGTGTCCGCCCAGAAAGCAGAAACTCAGGAAATTCAAGCCTGATATGAGCCTGAAAATCAAAGAGAAGGTTACTAAGCAGATCAAAGTCAAGGTCCTCAGGGTAGTTGAATATCCAACTTGGCTAGCCAACATTGTGACATTTTCGAAGAAGTAAGGGAAAGTTAGAGTCTGTGTCGATTATCGGGATCTCAACAGAGCCAGCCCAAAGGATGACTTCGCGCTTCCAAATATACACATCTTGATCGACAATTATGCCAAGCACGAACTCCAATCTTTTGTAGATTGCTTCGCCGGCTACCATCAGATCTGGATGGACAAGGAGGACGTTGAGAAAATAGCCTTCATTACGCCATAAGGAGTGTACTATTACAAGATGATGTCATTCGGCCTAAAGAATGTTGGGGCCACATACATGAGGTCCATGACTATTATTTTTCATGACATGATACATAAGGAGATCGAGGTATATGTGGATGATGTCATCATTAAATCCAAGAAGGCTGCAGATCATATAGCAGACTTGAGGAAATTCTTTGATAGAATGCGAAAGTACAACCTGAAACTAAACCCCGCAAAGTGTGCATTTGGGATTCCTGCCAGAAAGCTATTTGGATTCATCGTCAGCCGCCGGGGAATAGAATTGGATCCATCGAAGGTCAAATCCATCCAAGAGTTACCACCTCCAAAGAGCAAGAGAGATGTGATGAGTTTCCTGGGACGCCTTAACTACATCATCCGTTTCATAGCACAGTCCACAGTGATACATGAGCTGATTTTCAAGATGTTGAAGAAGGACGCTGCAACTAGTTGGACCAAGGATTGTCAATAGGCTTTTGACAAAATCAAGGAGTACTTATCAACATCACCAGTCTTGGTCCCAATAGAGTCAGGTAGACCACTGCTACTCTGCCTTGCAGTGCTAGATAGAGATTTTGGTTGTGTTTTGGGTTAGCAAGACGAGACAGGGAGAAAAGAACAGGCCATATACTACCTGAGTAAGAATTTTACTCCTTATGAAGCACGATACTCTCTGCTGGAACATACCTGATGCGCTTTAACCTTGATAGCTCAGAAGTTGAGGCACTACTTCGGTGCTTATACAACATATCTCATATCAAGAATGGATCCCTTGAAATACATCTTCCAAAATCCCATGCCCACTGTCAAGTTGGCTAAATGGAAAATCTTGCGGAACGAATTCGACATCGTCTATGTAACTCAGAAAGCAGTCAAGGGACAGGCACTGGCAGACCACCTTGCTAAAAACCCTGTGGGAGGAGAATACAAACCCTTGATAACATATTTTCCTGATGAAGAGGTATCTTTCGTAGGAGAAGACATTGTTGAAGCCTACGACGGTTGGATAATGTTTTTTGATGGAGCGGCGAACTTCAAAAGAGTCGGTATTGGAGTCGTCTTGATATCAGAAACTGGCCAACATTATCCGGAACTGCTAGTAATCAGCGATTTAGATCTACTTGTGCACTAGGTACAAGGAGAGTGGGCTACCAAGAATTCCAAGATACTACCATATCTGCATCATGTTCAAGAAATAAAGAAGAGGTTCATATAGATAGAGTTTCGGCATGTTCTCAGAATTCAGAATGAGTTTGTCGACGCATTGGCCACTTTGTCATTGATGATACAGAACCAAGACAAGAACTTCATCGATCTTATCCCAGTAAGGATCCATAATCAGCCGGCATATAATGCTCACATTGAAGAGGAGACAGACGGTAAGCCTTGGTTCCACGACATCAAAGAGTATTTGGTAAAAGGATAGTACCCGGAGCATGCAAACCATATTCAGAAACTCACGCTTCGCAGGTTGTCCAATCATTTCTTACAGAGTGGAGGAACCCTATATAGAAGAACTCCTGATCTGGGACTATTAAGGCGTGTCAATGCAAAGGAAGCTTATAAGTTGCTCGAGGAGATACATGTTGGGACCTGCGGTCCGCACATGAATGGTTTTGTCTTAGCCAAAAAGATACTCAGGGGAGGTAATTTCTGGATGACCATGGAAACGGATTGCATCCGGTATGTTTGGAAGTGCTACCAGTATCAAGTACATCAGACATGATAAAAGTGTCTCCAAACGAGCTTAATTCAACAAGCTCACCGTGGCCGAATTGTTTGTCGGTTCGGGGTTCCAGAATCCATCATCACAGACAGTTCCACCAATCTCAACAATGATCTGATGAAAGCCATGTGTGAGACATTCAAAATCAAGCATAAGAATTCCACAGCATACAGACCTCAAATGAATGGAGCCGTGGAAGCTTCCAATAAAAACATCAAGAAGATACTAAGAAAAATGGTATAGAATCACAAACAATGGCGCGAGAAGCTACCATTCGCCTTACTGGGATACCGTACCATAGACTACACATCAACCGGGGCAACTCCCTATCTGCTGGTTTATGGTACTGAGGTTGTCATTCCCGCCGAAGTGGAAATTCCTTCCTTAAGAATCATATGGATAAGGAGTTGCTATGAGCAGCTAGCCCTCATAGACGGGAAAGGATGAACGCGGTATGTCACGGACAACTTTATCAGAACAGAATGTCCAGAGCCTTCAACAAAAGAGTCAAGTCGAGACAGTTCACACCAAGGCATCTGGTGTTGAATAAGATCTTCCCGCATCAAGATGAAGCCAAAGGGAAGTTCTCTCCCAACTGGAAAGGTCCTTACATGGTTCACAGATTACTGACAGGAGGAGCCCTCATACTCACGAAAATGGACGAAGAAATCTGGCCAGAGCCTATCAATTCAGATTCAATCAAAAGGTACTATGTGTAAACTATTTGTGTTTCTTCATATAATGTAAATTGAACTACGCTCGACCTGATTCCCATTTATGAGGGGATACATAGGCAGCCCTGTGGGTTCGGTCATAATTCAATAAAATTTCCATTTTCCCCATCATCAGAAACTGGGGCAGAATTGTGAGGAGGACCCTCAAAATTCCGAAGCAAGTTCATCCAATCGCAGCGTATAGAGCAGTCAAAATGTTGTCTAGTTAACTGGGGAAGAATTTTGAGGAGGGCCCTCAAAATTCTACGGCAGAAGAAGTCGCAATGCCCCTAATCGGGCCACAGTCACTGGTTCATCTAACCAATTTCTAAACTTTATTTTACTATGTATTTGAAAACTATGCATGCCTGCTTTTGAAATAAACTCTGCTTTAGCAAATGTTGTCCCAATAATTTGAACATGATCTTCAGACAGAGCGAAGCAAATCAAGCAAGTAGACGAAGACACGAACCAACCTTCCCCCTGCAAAACTCACGATTTTTCTTTGAATGAAGGTCAAGGAATATGCACACCTTGGAATCATCACCTTCATAATAACAAAGATACCTAACTCATTCCCAGCTAAGAAGTACTCTGCTATCACCTATTATTCATTCATTGCATGAAACTAAGAATTGTCTTAAATCTTGCATGAGGCTAAGAACTGCCTCCTTACTTTCATAAGGCTAAGCTCTGCCTTATAATTGCATGAGACTAATCTCAGTCTCAATCTTTGAATGAGGCTAAGCCCTGCCATTCTATCCGCATAAGGCTAAACATTGCCTTTACTTGCATAAGGCTAAGCATTGCCTTCTCTTTGCATGGGACTAAGCCCTGTCCCGAACCTTGCATGGGACTAAGCCATGTCCCAAGTATGCATGAGGCTAACCCCTACCTCCTTACTCGCTTAAGGCTAAGCATTTCCTTCACCTTGCATGGGACTAAGCCCTATCCCAAACTTTGCAGGAGGCTAAACCCTGCCTCCCTACTTGCATAAGGCTAAGCACTACCTTCTCTTTGCATGGGACTAAGACCTGTCTCGAACCCTGCATGAGGCTAAGCCCTGCCTCCCTATCTACATAAGGCTAAACATTGCCTTCACCTGCATAAGGCTAATCCCAACCTTCTCTTTGCATGGGACTAAGCATTGTCCCGAATCCCGCATGAGACTAAGCATTGTCTCCCTTGCATTATTTATTCTATTCTCTCGGGCTAAGCTCTGCCCTCAACTTCATGCAAGACTAAGCCTTGACTTGTCGCTCATATCATCATGTCTTTGCACCTCATGGGCTGAAATATCGCCAGCTTGTCCGAAGGCATCATAGTCTGAAGGCACCATCCTCATAGCCGGAAGACACCATACATGGCCTGAGGATCTCTCAAACTTGCATATCACTATTCAAAGGCGTCATGGTTCGGAGGCACCATTTTCATGGTCCGAGAACATCATTTCATGGCCTGCGAATCCCTTACCGCACAATTCATGGCCCGGGACATCATGGTCTAAGGACGTCATCCTCAACTGTCCGAAGACAATTTCTTGGGTAAAGAGGGGCAGTTGTTGATACCCAATATTTCCCTATATTATTTTTAAAATGCATATATATCTTCAAAACAATGCATGAGCATCAATTAATATTTTTTCATAATCTCTGCATTTTTTAAGTATTTTTTATTAATTTATCCTAGTATATTTTTTCTATAAACAATGACTAATTGCATCACAAATGGTTTTATGACAATTTTATTACTTAATTTTATCATTTATATTTATACTAAGCTTTAATTATTTCATGAATAGCCATATCCACATTTTAGGGTTATAATTGTAATAACTTTGCAATAATAGCCCACAAGTGCATAATTATTTTATTTCAAATAAAATGACATTTTGTATTTTTAGAATATTAAGTAATTATTTTAAATCATTTTTTATGCATCAATAGAAATTTTTATTAATTATTAGTTGTTTTATAAATTATTTATAAAATTAATAGGGTATTTGACAAATGGCCTCTTTTAATTTAATTTCATTTTTCGGATATGGCCCAAACCATTACCCTTAGCCCAATTAAAATACCCACAGCCCAATCTCCTATCTGAACCACCCAACCACCGGATCAAATCCTGGTCGTTGATCTTAGAGATCAACGGTCCAGGATGTGGTTATCATTTTTAATTACTCAAAAAACCCCAACCACTACTCACTTCTCCAATTCCGCCGCCCCAAAATCCCTTCCCTCCTCCAATCTCTCTCAAACTCTCCCCTAATCCTAACCGCCGTCACGAGAAACCCTTCAATCTATGGGGTTTCCCATCGATTTTAGGCCCCAGTCGGCCTCCTCTCTTAACTGGTTGTTCGATTTTGTCGTTGTTTGATGAAATCTCTAAGAGATTCAACTCAGATTTTGTCCAAAACCTTTCATATTTTCTCGATGAACCTGCATGGGTTCATCTCCGTGTTTTTGATTACTACTATCTTCACGTCTATGGCTTAAACCTCTGGTTCCAAACCAGATTTTCTTCTCACCTCTGTCATTTTTAAAAACCTAGTCTCCTGCTACTCGAGTTTGTTCAGATTCTTGTAGATCTGAGATGATTTTATGATTATCTGATGTTTCTCTTTAAAATAAACTTTCTTTGTTCTCTTATTATTAACCGATTTTTTGTTTTCTCTAAAACAGGGTTTTCATCTTTAAGTTTCTGCAAAAAGTCCAAATTTTTTTAGTGTTTAACTATGGTTCTCTTTACTTGTTAAACCGTTTTAACCGGACCCTAAATGTCTCTGATTTATTTATTTACCTTATTAAATCCCTAACTTGGCTGTTAATTGATTCTCGCCAATTTAAGGGGTGTTTTCCGTATTCTGTTGGATTATTTGATCGAGTTTTGCCCCCAATTAACTGGTTGATTTTATTTGCCTGCCTTATTTGTGAACTCTGATTTTCTCTGCCTTATTTGTCTTCTCTGCTAAGTACTATATAAACCCCCATTATGATTTCTTTCAAACACACGAACACACATAGAAAGACACAGAAACACACACAAACTCTTGCTCTTACTTACACACTCTCAATTGTAGTTCTTTCTGTTACTTCTATTTGTTGCTCTATCTAGTCGGCTGAAAGCCAAGGCTAGACTTTTGGATCCTATTTGCTTCACTTTCCTGTTGCTATCTCCTAACCGGTATGCCTCCACTTCTGTTATCATTCAATATGCTATGTAGTTAGACCTATGTTCTTCCTGCTGTTGCTCTTAATCAGCATGACTATTTTTGTTATCTTGTCCTATTCAATATGCTATGAAGTCAGTCTGATATAGATATCAACATGCCTCTGTTTGCCCTATATTTCTTTTAACTAGCATGCCTTAACTCCTGTTAATTTCTCATGTCCAATATGTTAGTATGGCTAATACACTTTAGCATATTCATGTACTTATTTCTCAACAAGCATGCTTAAATTCCTGTCCTGTTTTATATGTCGATAATTTACCATAACATGTTCCTGATTAATTCATGATTTCAATTAGGGGTGGCAATTTGAGCTCAAACCCATTTAACCCGCCCAACCCGCCCAGAGATTAATGGGTTGGCTAAATATATTTTAGCTCATGGGTCAATTTGGGCTGAGCCCAAGTTAACCCATTATTTTTTCTGACCCATTTAACAGCCTAAATACAACCCATGAAACTCACTCAAAACAAAGAAATTTTAACTCAACTTATTTAGAAAGTTACTTAGTTGCCCCAATTTAATATTTTTATATTGTTAATTTTTTTTTCTTCACCACCCACTCACCCACCATACCCCTAACCCCCCACCCCTCCATGCGCAAATCCCCTCAACTTTTTTTTTAACTTTTTTT